>BMAU01020446.1:0-152500 GCA_019973935.1 Trichonephila clavipes
TTTCGACGAGCAACATGATGCAGATGCATGATGATAGATATTTCCATCACACTGTTTTGAAATATTTTTCGTTATATATTTAAACGTGGGTGTTTTTTTTAAAGTTCCTTTGGTATAGAGCATGACTTATATCCTGACTTATTTTTTTAAAAGAAAAAAATAAGTCATGCAAAGGATTAAGAAATCCGTCACTAAAAGTTTATTTTGAATCTAAAATTAGCTGTAGCCTAGTGGCCGAGTGGTTAGTGCATCGCCCTTCCACACCACAGGCCCGTGTTCTAACCCCGATCAGGGCAAGATCGACCTAACCTGCTTGTTGCAGTGGGTCGATAAATGAACACCAAGCTTGCTTGGGAACTTAAAAATGGGGTTTCGCGTCGGACTGACCACCTCACAGGAACATCTGCTCAATGCACCTCAGTAATCTAGGTCACGTGTACTGAGTTGGACACAGTAGGTCTTGGCCTTCAAGGGCTCTTGCGCCTCTGTCTAGAGTTTAAAAATATCGAACCAAAATTAAGTTTTTCCAATATTATTGAAAGTTCAACCCCTTTTCGGCAATATTATAGCTTTAAATTACTTTTTTTTTCATATTATTTTATTCTAACATATACCATGGAAACATAGCTGTGTGGATCATTATTTATACTTACAAGCGATAATGACGCTTTTATGATGCTAATAGGAAACATTTTGTTGTAAATCAGGGTTTTTTTTCAAATTTCTTCTAATTAATCTGCGTTTTTCTCTTTATAAGAAGAGACAAATGAAACATAAGAAAGCAAGAATGCTTCATGATTAGTTTTCAATGACTCTGTATAGTAATTATGAAACCAGACAAATATCATCCCCCCCCCCCATTCGAATAGATCCATATTGGAATGTCTGCTATTCGTTCGTATATAAACAAAGGGAAGGTAAAACATTTTAATAAGATAACATAACTCAAGATTTTGAGATGATGTTAATATTTTTGCATGATAATGACTCAAAATATTTGTAGACAGTTTGAAATATACTGAAATTTCATTCTAAAGAACACTATTCATAAACTTCTAATTATTGTTCCGCTTAATTAGAAACATCGTCCGTGTGTATTCCCTCCTCCACTAACGTAATAAACTCTCTCAGATTCTCACTGTCAAATCTGCATCATTAGAGTGTAACTGTGGGTGTGTTTGTCCTTTCATTATTCTCCGAGAAGTTCGCTTAGAATAAATTGGAATGCCAATTACGCGCTGTAAGAATTGGAACAGCCTATGAACAGGACTTTATCCCTTTAATTCCATTTATGTGTCATGTTTAGCTTCGAAAGAAATTGTTACTTTATAAAGTTTCATTTTACTATTTAATCAGCTGTAGGAGTTTGTAGCTATGAAATATATAAGATATTAGCACGGGTGAAAATGAAAAAATTAAACGTAACAGATTTAAGAATAAAGAAGTTTTTAACGAGCTAAATTTAAGTGAATTGCAAATTAAACAAAAACAGTTATCTTCTTATCTCAGCTAAACAAAAAAAAATCATATTTGCTAAATAATAAGTCTGAAGGTCTAAATAGCTGAAAAAAGATTTTTTCATTTATTACACACACCCGTAACCATCTTGTGGGACGATTATTGGAAACAGCTTCCTAAGCTGATCTCTGATTAGAAACGTAACACATTTTGTTACAGATTTTGTGTAATGAATGATTAAAATAGTGTAAATAATTTATATCCGGATAAGTATTACTTTCTGTTGTATTTATTTCATGTTAAAATTATAATATTCGCAAGCAACACAGTTGTGGCACTTTTTAGAACTGATATGTTTTTTTTAAGTTTGTATGCTTATAGAAAAAGTTACGTTGCACAAAATGTTAAGTCTTTTATATTATTTTAATAACAATTTACTACTGAATTCAATACAAGAAACAAAATCCAAATACTTACAAAGCAAAAAAAGTCATGCTGCAATAACTATCGATATACAGTAGATACCGATGACAACAGTGAATTATCAGTGCTTAGAGGGATAGCCTTTATTTTTTGTTACAGCTTTACATCATTGTTTCATTCAGCTGAAATAGTTTTAAACTCTTCCTTTGTTATTACATGCCGTCAGGAAACAATTACATCATTAACTAGTTTATTTTCATTTCAGGAATTCTTCCTTTGGACAAGAGTTTTCAAACGATTCCACAAGTTTTCGATAGGATAGAGGTAAGAACTGTTTACTGGCAAACACAAGGATAATATTTAGTCCAGAAGCAATGACATCAAATAAAAGAGTACATTGGACACCTAGAAAGATATGTGTAATGAGAAAGTGGTCTTTCCTGACTTAAAATTGCAAGACAGGTGGGTGATTCAGTGACTACATCTGGAGACAGAAAGTTTTATTTAAGATATCGGGAGACAAATTTAGTAAAAACACAAAACAGGAAAAGGCTAATAAAGGTGCACCCCATCTATTAATGACAGAAAAACAAAAATGTTTTGTGTCCGAGATAAAAGAATGTCTTCATCTGTTATCAGAAGTTATCTGATTGCTACTGCTGCTTCTTTCAATTCAAAAACAATCAAGATAATATTAGAAAATGTTAGACTAACTGATAGAATTTCACGAAAAAAGCATTATTTAAATTTATAGCAGTGACTCATTAATTGGACGAATGATTAGTGGTCATACGTTATATGGGGGAGAAACTAAGTTATCGTTATACGGTAGTCATGACTAAAGATATTTATGTCTAACGAAAGGAGAAATCATATCAGCATATCATGACCATCAGCAGATGGTATCGGTCGACTTCCTATCATCGATGGGAGAACGTCAGAAAATACATTGACACTGTTTTAGAACCCTAACTTCTACCTTCCATCAGGGATTAATTTACCAACAGTGCTTTATTTATTTTCCTGCAAGATTTTGCTACTTACCACACAGTAAAGTAATCAAAAGACTGGTATCGTTCTGAGATAATTCTTGTAAATTTAAATTAAATAATTCGAATCTTTCACACATTATTTACAAAAGGAATATGGCTTCAAAAAAGTAAAAATGTTTGAAATATATTCATAATTTTAAAATTATAAGCATATTAAAATAAGAAATAGTTTTGTAATAAAAATAGCGCTGCACACGCTATTTTATAAAATAGTAGCCCCTGATGTATAAAACTTTAGAAAATTATAAGATGTATCATACTTTTTAAGCCATACATCATTTAAGAATATTATATTTTTGTATTACAAAATATTTGCAGAAATATTGAAATTTAAAAAAAAATTGAAAATGTAAATTTTAATTCTTAAAAATATATAATTTATTGTTTTAATATAAAAATATTACAGTGCAATACTGATACATTTAACTCTATAAATTAACGCATAGCTAGTAAATAAAGTTGCTATTTTAGAAAACAGCATGCACAAAGTACAATTTAATTAGTATTTCTAATAGAAATTTTTCTTATATTCATATGCATATAATTTTTAAAATTATGATTATACTTTAAATATTTTATGCTTTTCCGAAACCCCATTCCTTTATAAACAATGTGTAAAAGATTCGAATTATTTGATATTAATTTCAAACTTTAATATTTGAATATTGTTTATATTTTCAGCCCTCTAGGGAAAGTTAACACCCGTGAGACGTCTTAATTTGTAACTTTATTTAAGTGAACCAAGACATCGTACACATTTAAAAAATGATCTTTCCATTTTAGCATTTAAAAAAACTCCATATTTTTTTAATCTAAAAACGTATAAAACTTATAATATAATAGATAGAATAACCTTAATATATATATATATATATATATATATATATATATATATATATGAAAAGAAAGTAATTGACAAAAAAAAAAAAGAAAGCAAACGTTTACAAATGTTTAGTTTTTTCACTTTTTCTCCAAAACATAATTTATTGTTTTTATGTACACTTTAAAAAAACTATTGCACTATACGGTTTAGAATTTTTTTATACTTCTATACGGGATACCATTGCATATAGTGTGTGACGAGCTCACGTGTCTTTTCTTTAACATGTCCTTTGGGTTCTTTGGGGCCAGAATTAATGGCAACACTTTTCCAACCAAACCCAATAAGTGAAGTGGGAAAGAAAGATGCAAATTAGGAAGCTTGTAAATATCAGAAGTTAGAGTAAGCGGGATGGCAATTAGAGAAATGCAAACATAATCCGTGGCTCAAGCGTGAAGAAGTTTCGGAAAACGTTACGTGGCGAAGAATAGTAAATATACATACGTGATATAGATACATTTAGTCAAGGTGGATACCATTGCACTGGAGCTTTTATACGCTTTCATCTAAGATTGTGGTGATCGTTTCTTCAGACTACAGCAAGGTAGGATTGACTATTTAATATTAGAATCAGTGATTGTATTCTAATTGAGTTTAGGTGAGTCAGTAATTGATAGTGGTCCGGGTTAGGTTAATTCATTATTATATAAATTTTGCGTTTTGCCACCGTAGTGATTCTCTCACATATATTATTATAATCTAAATTGTTAAACGCTTAAGTTAAAAAAATCTTAATAAAGATATATTAAGATTATGCATGCTCCTAGTTCTTCCGCTAATCCTACACCTCTAGCTCACGCTGATAATCAAAGAGATGTTCACCCGAAGGGAGAGATATCACAAGTGAACCCGATTTTTTTAGTTAAAGTAGTACATGATTTTTTTTAAAAAAAATAGATTCATGAGTAAAAAAGGAACAAAATGAAAACTTTTAAAAACACAAAGTTTTATATATTTTTTTAAAGATACTATCTTAATATTTTACTAAAATAATAGGTTCGATATGTATTTTGTGTATTGGTTTATATATGTGCCAATGTGTTACATATTAAAGACATAGATTTTTAAAAAACAGTACCTAAACAATAGCATGTATTATGAGATCTAAAAAAATATGGTCAACTTAAATTAGACAGAAAAAAAATTGTTTTTAGCTAGAAACTTATTTTTGTGAATGATTAAAATATCTTTATTGACCCGCGGTCACTCGCGCCTGTTTATGCTACCGTCATTACTCGCGGGGTGTAGAGAACACCCTAAACTTTTAACACGTGTATTTAAATATGAAACAAATTTAAGTCAATTATGATATGAATTTATGAAGTAATAGATGTTTTTAATATTATACAAATAAAATTATTAAATTTATTGCTTACAAATAAGACTAACATTAATTTAAACTAAACCTACAAAATTATTAAAAGTTCACAATTTTATATTTTTACATAAACCACAAATAAAACGTATTTACTAGTAATAATTTGCCTTTATAGTTAATGATAAGGATAGTAAAAAGTAAAAAAATAATATTTTAATCATTTTCCAAACATTCAGAGCAGACTGCATTCGTATGCTTTAAGCGCATATTTTTCTTACATTGAAGACAAAAACAAGTAATTTTTACACCTTTTACCCGTAGACAAACAGTGCAACGTCCCTTTTTTGTTTGATTTATTGCCTTTTTAATACCTTATATGTCAATAAAGTTTCTTTTTTGTGTTTTGTTAAGGTTTAGGAGTTCCGATCTCATATACCACTGTGTGTGTGTGTGCGGCTGCACACGATTAATTTTTATCTCCTCTAATAATCTTGAACGTATCAATTTCTTTTCAAGAAGAACCGAATGATAAACAATGAAAGCATTAATTTCTGCAGTATTAAGTAGATGATAAAGTATTTGCAATAGCCAACGGTTACATATTCGTGATACATCATATATACTGCGCATTTCATCAGTGATATCAACACCGCCTGTATTATAAAAATTTACAATTGCAGATTTAATCTCTCCAAGTTTGATTCTGAAATTACACAGTCATCAAATTCACATAGTTCACCTTGACAATCTATTAATACAGTATCTTATAGATGACGAAGTTGCTGTTGCTCCATTTCCCGTGGAGTTTTTGTCATAATTTCTGGAAAATATTTTGATTTTTTTTTAAAAAAATATATATTTTACAATTATTATATAAATTATATTTTTTTATGCTACACAATTATTGAAATTTTAAATAAAATATGCATGCACATTAATATATTTGAAAATAAATGTAAACGGAAAGAGTAAAACGTACTCTATTTTAGATGCTACGAGAACAAAAATATAACTCAACCACTCGCGGGTTGTTCTCAGCACCCTAGATAAAGTTTTGAACGTTGTTACATTCCAATCGTCCTAGCGAGATTAATTGCATCAGACCTGAAGTGTCAATGACCTAAAATGTGCAGCTACAGAACAAATCGTGGCTCTGCGCATTCTTCTTAGAATCCTAGGAAGCTTTTCTTGTTGCTGGGATGTACAAAACACTCCAACGCGAGTGATCGCGGGTTGAGGTCATAAAAAAAAATCTAACCTCTATTGGAAATTTTTAAAGATATATTTACAATAAACAAAGACTCTTATTTTTTGCGTATTACACTTTCGAGCATGTCCTGGAAGTCTTAAGTGACGAGGTTACATCAGAAAAAAAAACTATCCTATCATCAAACAACACCACGCCAACGCAAAAAATGTGAGTTTCCAAAGATTTATTGAGGACCAGCCCTTCTGTAAAGCCGGTTCTCAGTGGCATCAGTCTCTAATGGATGAATAAACATTCAGACAAAATTTAGCTACAACTTTTACTCGATTACCCCACCTACTCAAAATAAGGAAATCTGATGTGTTAAGAGGACTTGGTACCCCAAAAATCACGGATCTATCGTTTTTTTTTTTATTTTCATTTAATCTTATTATTTGCATTATTATCTTTCGATTGATATATCACTTGCGCATGTCGGAAAGTTAGAAGTTGAATAAAACCAATTAGGCAATTCAGCCACGCCCCTTTTTTAGAAAAAAAAGCTAAAAAAGCATTTTGATAAAAAAAATCTAATTTATAAAGAGAAATAATAACATTAAAAAAAGAATGCGCAATATATAAAGCAGAATATTTCCGAGGCAATACATACAATTATTTTTTTCTTTCTGAAATGTGTGCATGTAAAATTTTTAAATTAAGGCATTTTATATTAATAATTTTATAACTTCAGCTCTTATTCCTGATATATTTTTCATACAAATGTAATACTTTAATATTATAAGAAGAAAAACAGCTAAAATTTCTGTCGTGAGCGAAAAAAAAAATTGACATTTTTCTTGAATTTTCTTGTGCAATTAGTACTCTTTAAAAGTTGATCATTTATAAAAATTTGTGGGTTGAAAATATATAAAAATGCAATTATTTTAAAGAAAAATGTATAAAAATAATATCTTAAAGTGGTATTTTAAGTTTAATTAAGCTTATAATAATTATTTTTTTCAGAATTATAAACTTTAAAGTGATTTTTCTCAGTTTGTGCTTTTCGAAACCTTCGTGCATTCAAAATGCTACTCCTTCAACAATTATTTACCAATCACTTCCATTGTTTTCCCATACGTGTTAAAAATAAAGCATGTAATAGAATTAGGGATCCGTTTTACTATAAACTGAATACCTTTTTTAAAAAAAAATAAAATGTAAGATATGTTGGCTTTTTCATTGATTTTTAGCCTGTGTATCAACATTTTATTTTTTTTCTCGAAAACGAATAAAGCTATTCTAAAATCGATCCCTAAAGTTGTTTAGAACTTTAAGAATTGTTTTGTTAAGAATATTATATTGTTGTTTTTAAGAATATTATAAAAAATTTCAGGTCAAAAAATTAATTTTTACAAAAGGAGTAGGATTTTAAAATTTTCCCAACTTTCTTCAAAAAATTTTAAATTTTTAAAATTGTGTGAATAATATATGAAAATTTTCAACTGGTATCATTTTCTTGAATAGAAACATTGTATAAAATGCTGAAAGATAATTTTTAAATACGTAAATAAAGAAATTTGCTCAAAGGGTACCAAGTCCTCTTAAACTGAGTTTATAGATTTATTTTATTTCTTATAATAAAATATGCAAAAAATATAAAATAATATAATTTTTCACTTCTACTACGATATGTATAATAGTAGTCTGCTGTAAATTTCTTATATAACATTAAAATGAGAAGGTATATTCTCTTTTTAATCTAAGCAAAACAAATATTTAGAATAGTAAGCGTTTTATAAAAACACATTATGGCTCTAATTTTTTTAAGGTTTTCTATCGGTTACATTTTTATATAATATTAATGGTTTTCGTCATATCGTCGTTTTTATATTTTTTGAAATAAAAGATAGAGAGAGAGATAATTGCTGTTTTAAAATATACTTTCAAAATCTGTGATGCATAGCTTATAAAATAAATTTTATTCGCATGAGATGTTCTTTTGTTTTTTTTAATAAGTTCTAAATCTATTCAGTCGTTCTTCTCTCATTGTTATAATATTTCCATTTATAGATTCAAGTTAAACTATTTTTTTTTGTTTGACCAAAAAATTGTTTGATCATACATTTCTTTTCTGTCTTTTGCTTCTTATCGATCAAATTTTCAAGTCATTGAACAACTTAATTACATTTAATATCGTATTTTAGCATATTTGAATAATTTTTATGAATTATGGTGTGTGTGTACACATTATACGCACTTTTTCACCTCAGAAATTCATCTTGAAAAATTGTGTGTATCTTACGGAACAAAAGTATAAATTGACATCCTCATTATTATCTCACATCTGCATTATAAACGTTTTCCAAGTAGGGAAAACCAGGCAAGATAAAGGGTGGAGCAAGATAACGAATGACTTAATTTTTCTATTTTCTGTTACGTGGCAGGATCAACCGAACACTATTGGCTCTCCTTTCGGCTGTTCGTAAAATAATAGCATAGAGAAGCTGAAATCACCATTTTTGTGTTAATTGCGAAGCTTTGATTGTTTACCGCTGCCACGATATAACTTTTCGGCATGTGTAAATAAGCTCTGCTACAGATATAGGTAAGATATATAACTTTTCGTTAATATTTATAAGTAACTTAGTTTAAATACTACTTATTACCATGAATAAATGTCAATTGATCGACTTCTTTCAGAGGAATGGAAACGAATATTTTTAAATGGGCAGTCCGGGGCAAGATGACGAGCTCGTCATCTTGCCCCGTGTTTCGTAATTTATTAAACTAACTATGTTGTCTATTCGATTAAATCCTGCAAACACTTGTTTGTCTGGGTTTTTGTTCATTCGACCTTGCGCTTCTATCTCTTCTGGGGTTAAGGGGCACATCGGATCGGAGAATGTGTCGTTCGAAAAGGGGTGACCAGAAGAATGTAAAAATAGGAAGGAATGTAACAATAATTTGTTGCAGTAACACAACTGGCTTTTACCTCCCACCTTTTCTGATTTTTGCCAGAAAACGAATATTTCATGAACTTGTAGGAAACGCCCCACCAGGTACTGTAGGCCACTGTAGTGATAACGCCTGTATTAATGAGGGCACCTTTTTCTCTTTCTTTTGAACCCCTTTTATCTTCACGTAAAACCAAGCTCACGTGAATAATCTCCTGCTCTGTTGATTATTGACAATCCCAAAACTCACAAAACTCTGCTGGCTATCTTATGTTGCAGAGAAATAAACACCATCATGTTTGGATTACCACCCCACACATCACATCTTCTCCAGCCCCATGATGTGTCATTTTTCGGCTCATTAAAAACCTACTATATTGGCACACGAGAGAAGTGATAACTGCAAATTTTGTAATGTTCTTTCAGGGATTATATCGGTGAGAATAAAAAACAAGGTGATATAGTATTGTCCAATAAAATTATTTATTAATCTGTCTGTACTCATAAAGTAATATCTTTGTGCGAAATATACAACTCGATTGTCCGTTGTGTTTTTGACACTCATCGCCTTAATCTCATTTTTCACCCCTCCCCCTCTTACCAACATCATTGAAAGTAATTTTCCATCCCAAATGCTGAGTGATCCCTTGTTTTGACCACTCTCATTCTATTATTTCAATTTCCCGTCCTCCTACATTGTTCGGGAATTAATCTAATAGGCATTGAAACAGGACATGTTGGTTGACAGAACATATTCGAATGGAAGTTATGCTTTAGCATTGAAATGTCCTTTATTTTATAAACCCTCCGAAAACTGCTGTAATGCGCAGGAGCCACAGTTATTCAATTATTGACCCTCAAATTTACTCCAATGCGTATTTTATCACACGGTATATGAATACTCAATTTCGTTCCATTCGAATAAATCCTTCCTATCACATCTAATCGTATGTTCCAGATTGCATAGTTAAAATACGCAGCTTTAACTGGTGATTTTTATCTTTTACAATTCTCTTCTATTGCATTTGCTTCACTCCTGTGTTCTATATATACATATATACTGTCATTATGTTTTTGTAAAGATTTTTTAAATAATACTACAATTTCTAAATAATTGTAAAGGGTGTTTTTTTTAGACGTATAGAACTTTACATTGCAATAAAAAAACTACGATGTATTATTCGATTGACATGAATTTTTTTTTATTCGAAAGATAATCTTGTGGCATTACATTTTAAATATGATTTCTGGCATAGGACTGCCACGGCTGGCTCAATCTGGACGTCCAATTTTCGATGACATTTTCCAACATTTGTGGCCGTATATCGGCAATAACACGGCGAATGTTGTCTTCCAAATGGTCAAGCGTTTGTGGCTTATCCGCATAGACCAATGACTTTACATAGCCCCACAGAAAATAGTCCAGCGGTGTTAAATCACAAAATCTTGGAGACCAATTCACAGGTCCAAAACGTGAAATTAGGCGGTCACCAAACGTGTCTTTCAATAAATCGATTATGGCACGAGCTGTGTGACATGTTGCGCCGTCTTGTTGGAACCACAGCTCCTGGACATCATGATTGTTCAATTCAGGAATGAAAAAGTTAGTAATCATGGCTCTATACCGATCACCATTGACTGTAACATTGTGGCCTTCATCGTTTTTGAAGAAGTACGGACCACAGATTCCATCAGCCCATAAAGCGCACCAAAGAGTCAGTTTTTCTGGATGTAACGGTGTTTCGACATACACTTGTGGATTAGCTTCACTCCAAATGCGGCAGTTTTGTTTGTTGACGTAGCCATTCAACCAGAATTGCGCTTCATCGCAAAACAAAAATCTCTTATGAAAATCGGGAACAACGGCAATCTCGTTTTGGGCCCATTCGACGAATCTACGCCTTGCTTGATGATCGTTTTGATGAATTGCCAAACCAAAAACTGAGAATAAATCACTTGACAGCTGTTATATCGGTCGCCATCTTGGAAAGTAATGCCAACTTAAACTTCTATACCTGAAAAAAAAACACTCTTTATTTTTATGATTTTTTAAAAGTTCATATATATACATAAACTTCTTATTATCCAATCGTAATTAATTTTATGCGGATCGGTTTTCATTCCCTAGTATTTGGCGGGAAACACATAACTAGTTGTTGCACTTCCGACCTACGTATAGCTATTATCTATGTTAGCGTTGCATTAAATCTACACTGCGAATAATAGTAGGTTATATTTTTCGTTGATATTTTATTAGTTTAATGATTTTTTAAATACTTTAATTCATCATATGTAATTCTTTCCTTTCCTCTTGGTACGTCGTATGACAGACTACAGGTGAAGGTTCGCTAGCCCCAAAACATGTTTAAACCTTCAATCATGATTCCTAAGGCCAGGAGTTTGTCATTGTACTACTCTGCCTTTTTCTTCCTATTTATATGGTTATCTTAGGTTTATAACTATCTGTATATTTTTATATTTTCGTTTATGTATGTGTGTTTGTAGATATATTTATATATTGGATTTTATATTTTGGATTATATATATACATATAGTGATTCTTCAGAAGAGAATGTAAAATTTTTATTGATATTTACGAATATTAGGATATATTTCTCTGAAATGAGGGGACTGTCAATTTCATTTCTAATTTGATACATTTTTAAGTTGATTATTATAAAATTCATATTGTTAATATCTAAATAAACATATTCAATTTATAAATAATATTTTGCCTTTTTAAATTTTTTATTACATGTGTTTATATTGTGGCATGTATCACAAGTAACGACTTACTGCTTTTAAGACATTCACGGATGTAATTTTTTAAGAACCACGGTATGAATTAACCTTCTATTTTTCAATGTCATCTTAATGTACCTCTTGAACCATTTTATTATAAAAATTTTGTATTAATCCATAGCCAATGAAACATTTAAGGCTTAATGCTAATCAGCTTCATGTCTATCGAATCACCAAATCGTATTAGTAATTTTTTAAAGAAGCCCTGTGGCTGAGTGGTAGTGTATCGCGCTTCCATGCTTCAGGTAAGGAATTCCAATCCCGTGCTGGGCAAGGTCAACTCAGATTTTCATCTCTGCAGTGGGTCGATAAATAAGTACAAACCTTGCTTGGGAACTGAACACTGGGGATTTCGCGTCAGACTACCACTTGACCGAAATATTTGCACATACACCCCAGCGCCTAAGGACACGTAAACTGATATAGGCACAGTTGGTTTTGGTCCTCATGGGATGTTTCACCTCTAAGTTCAGTTCAGTTCTGTAAAACTGAAAACTATTGAGAAAGAAAATTCTCCACTGGTGTCTCATTTCAGCTGTCATCTGGTTGTGTATAAAGGTTCTCCGTTAAAGCTTCTGAACATTCACAAATAAAAAAGTTACCTTTATATATATATATATATATATATATTATTTTATAAGTCGAGAAATATGTTTGTTTGCTTATTTAAGAAATACGTCTTTTTACCTTATTTTCAAACTTTTCAATAAGGTATTTTTCTGTACCTCCGATTGATAAATCAGGAAAATGGATTCCGTCGTGTCTGTGAAGCTATATCAAATACTGTTTAGATTAAGAATAGAAGAAAATTTGTTTTCTGTATGGCATTTTCAAAAATTATAAATTTATATCTTTGATATTTACTTATAAAATCCGTATGCATTTTACTTTCCATTCGTAATGTAATCAGTGAGCATGTGTGTGTTTTTATTTGAATACATTTATTATTATTTGGAAAATATGTATTTTTGCTTAGAGCAAATTAAATATTTCTTATATCATTTTGTAAATGCTTTGACCGCGTAGTCTAACATGAAGGTACGTCATTATTTTTAAGTCTTCCCCGTACCAAATCCCTTCTGCTCACTAAGATCTCGTAAATAAAGTGTGAAATGTATTTTTATGCTTGCATGAAATAAACTGTGCGTGTGTGTTTCCAAGATTCTTGTATTCTGTTATATATGGAATTTAAACAATTTAGTGAAGTTTCGCATGATTTCTTTTTTTAAAGTTGTAAAATAATTACAGATTATATATATATTGACACGACAGTATTAATAAGTACCAGTTTGATGTATTAGATCAAATTAAATATATTTTCAAAAATTTGTATTATCACTGAATAAACGTTCTAATTTGTATTTGTATTGTAATTTAATTAAAAGAAAAAGGTGTATCGATGTATTACTTTTAACTCATAATTCTGGGCATAAACTGTTTCAATACCACTATATCTAATCATTTTGCAAGTTAGACGCTTAAATGGCTGTTGTTTAAGAGGACACAGTACGATTCAATTAACCAAAATCGGTCAAAAAATCAAATTTCATATTTTTAGCCTAAATTTTTCTTTATATACTTTTCTATAACCTCACAAAATTTAAATGCTCTAAACTAAAAAATGCAGAATTATGATTGCTTTTACGTTCGTTTTTATTCACATCCCTATGGCAAATCAAAACTTTAAACTGACGTATCTCAGAAAGATAAAATAACTAGTTTGTCTTCATTTAAAATGCTAAGGTTTTTTTTTTCTATTGCACCTAACGCTTTGAATTTTTGTTACCTATTGCCAATAGTACATGTAACAAAAGTTGGAATGCATTTTTGAATCAAAGCAATATCTATTTTTTTAAAAAATAATTAAACTCAGAATTTATACATTTGTTAAGGAATTTTCAATAAACATTCATAAAAAGAAGTATTGTATGAATACCAATCACGTTAACGCAAAACCCATACCAACCTTTTTTATACATAGGTTGATGTACTTGTAAATCAAATTTCATGCATGTACGTCTGTTTTTGTAGGGGAGGAGTAGTATTTTAAAATCACTTCACAAATTTCAAGTTTTTTCCTTAAGAAATTACATGGCTAGCTTTTTATGAAATTTTGAGCTCAAAATCTGTTTAACATCTTATGCATACATAGGAGGAGACCAAAAAAAAAAAAAAATTAAAAATCCTTAAATTAAAAATGTTTGCTTAAATCGTACCATGTCCCCTTAAGGTTATGCAGGAAACCTATATTTAATCATTTTATACAATGTGAAGCAGTTGTTAAAGTACCTTACATAATAGACGAATTTTATAATTTTCCTACAAATCATTTCGTAGTTATATATTTGAATAGAAAAATTATTTTCTCCAATACTTCTCAAGTGATAATAAATAATAATTTATTAAATACAAATGACTATTAAATAAAAAAACTCATTAAAAATAATAATTCCACAGCTTTAGTTTCATCTGAGAGCTGATAACTGCACTTATCTGATTTATTTCATATTGTAGTAACGTTCGTATCGACACTGAATATATTGGATAAAATTGATGATGTGACTTTCATTCGAAAAAAGTCCATGGAGTATTTTCAGTGACTTTTCGTATGCCTCGCAGAAAACTGAATCTAGAAGATTCATGGTAGAAAGAAATTCCTTTAAAGGAAATGCGATGATTCGAAATAACTGCGTGGTAACGGTGAAAAAGAAAGCTATTCATTTTGGAAAGAAATCCCAAAAGGTTTATGGATCCAGATAAACGTGAACAGCCTTTTGTGGAGAAAAAGAACTTGCTATTCTAAAAACATCACTGCTCTTTAAATGTCGAAAATTGGTCTTTAACCAGTTAAAACTGTTCGCTTTCACCCGTTTTTAAATTTCTACTATTAGCTCACAATCTCTATATATGGATTAAATGATTTATTTATTTATTTATCTTGATGGAATTTTCAATCATTAATAAACTACATTTTAAAGCACTCAATTGAGCTGAAATTTCTTATATAAGATTGTTTTGGATGAAAATATAATAATTTAACTATAATTAATAAAAATCAATTGATTAAAACTAGTCATTTAAAGAATTACAAATGCAACGGCGTTGGCATCATTTTTGGTGACTTGTGTTAAAACTTGAAAATGTTTTCTTTTTCTCATTTTAAAGCATTCAGTTGAACGGAAATTTAAAAGACACGATTGTTTTGGACGAGAATACGATACTTTAATGATAATTAATAAAAATTTATTACCATTAATATTGTGATTCTGTCTTATGTATATACATATTTATATTAATTGTAATTGTTTGATAAAAAGTAGCTTAAATAAAAATTTGCTTTGTTGATCTTAGTAGGAGTTGACTTAAAAAAAATTAGATTATTTGTTTTTGTCAACGATGCTCTATGCAACTTCATGGGGAATATTGGAAAATGACCTCTTAGTTTTAAAATTCTGTCAAGTGAAGAGGACGACACCTCTTCACTTGACCCCCGTTTTTCAAATTTCCACACCATTCCACATGAGGACTTTGTATCTCGACACAGTTCATGCACAACAGCTTCTCTATAGTGACGGTATCTTAATGGTGCCAGGAATCTGATAGTAACGCTAGTCACGGGTTTAAATGCAAACATAATTCATCGGTTACCATGCAGATATTTTACACCAAAAATGCATACCCTCATGATTAACATCAATATTTAAAACTTTTTTTTCTGTAATGGTGCTGCTTATTGGTATTTCTGCTTTTTCAGACCTGGTACATTCCCCAGGAGATGGTATCACTTTTTAGGGCGGCACCATTTAGGCGATACCAACTACTGCACGTAATTTTGACGCCCAGTTTCTTTTCAGAAGGAGGCATTTGAGCTCTGCCGATGCCAAATTTGTACTTAGGAATTCGATTTTGCCGAGAGCATCCAAACTAAAAGCACACTCAAGGGATATTTTTCATGCCGTATAAAATCATACGACATGGCCATTGTCGATTTTTTTGCATCAAGAAAATCCACCGACTTGGGCCCTGGTTGAATACGCAACCTTAGGTACAGAAGGCCAGCGACAAACAAACTACGCCTCCCATCTAGCATGCACCAATATTGCTTTTTAAGCTTTGTACTCGACATTGCAAATTATTGCAGAGAATAATTTTCTTTTCTTTTTTTAAATTCACTGTTCATTATAATAAATATGTCAACCTATATTCATTGATGACTTTTCATTAGAAATATTTTTCTTAAATAATTTGTTTTTTATATTTTCATGCGACTAATTATTACAATAAGGAAATCCTAAATTGTAAAGTGAATATTCAAAATAGACAAGTGCAGTTCTTTTCTTATATGAAAAACATGTGTCCTTGCAACCAGGCTTTCTATTGTCCAATCGTTACAATGTGTAATGGACAAATACTCTGTTTGTTTTTTTTAAATATGTTTCAGTAGCCTTTCTTAAAGTAACGATATGATGATTCCATATATATCTTTGGTAATTCAAGAAGATCAATTTTCTGTCCAAAAAATCTACAATGAGGATGTTTTCTATAAAGATATGCATATTTTTCTGATTCAACTGGATTTAAATGTGTAGCAGAAGTTTTAATTTGAGATAATTCTGGTGAGATTTCAAAATTCTACGTACATAAAATACCATGTTTCCTCAGAATGAGAGCTACAGAAGAATTATGCCATTGAATGATATTTTCAGAAATTTCACAATACAAGAACTACACCAAAACTAATTTTTTGTTCAAATTGTGCATCAAGGGGGTGACAAGACATTAAGAAATGGCCTATGACAAAAATTACGCCATTTGACGACGTACGGACGCATTTGAAATTTCTTAGAAACTTTGGCATTCAGTATGACAAATATTGCTAGAACTATTAGCACATGATCGAATCTGGCCAAATGACATCCGACGTAGTTTGATGAGCTACCAAGAACTATATAATTTTTGCTAGTGCTTTGTCAGGTCATATTTATGCGTTAATGATACAAAGAGTAGGTCAAATAAGCATAATGAGCCTGGTTGTAATATTATAATGGATACTACTTTTGAGGGAAATCGTGTAATTTCTAACATTCTACAGAAGCCGAATTCCAGTGTAATAATGCAATTGTGAAATGGAAACGTAAAAGCAGTGAAACTGCAGAAAAACGAAGCGGCAGACCGAAAACAATCAGTCAGCTCAATCGCTAAACACTTGAAATGGAAGTCAAACAAACCAGCAAGCCCTCATTTGTTGAAATCGCTCAAGAGTTTCATAGCTCATATGCAGATGTTAGACAATTCTTCAGGAATTAAAACAAGTTGGGATATCATGGTCACGTGCGTGTGCAAATCTTACAATCAACACTTTCCAGAATGCGAAGCGTCGATTCCAGTGGTGCAAAATTCTCCTTTATTAGACTCTAGACAAGTGGAAAAGTATTTTTTAAGAATGATGAGCCTCGTTTACAAGTTGGCAGTTAAATGGACTAATCTGGGTCCAGCAAATTCTTGAGAGCACTTTTTGGGATTACATTATGCCGACTGGTAAGTTTGGTGGTAACATAATCATGGACGGGCAGGGGAGTTGGTATTTTAAATGGTTTGGCCTGTGTCACTTAGTTCCTGTTGTTAAAATCATTAACTCTGAGATATAAGTGAACGTTCTGAATGAATCTGCTCTCTCTATGGCAGTATTTCGAGGAAGACTTGTTTCTCATCTAGTACAATTAACATATCGAGACCTGCACAGCCATTGTTGGACAGGAACAGTTTTTAAAAATTGGGCTGGCTTTCTCAGGGCCCATATTTAAACACCTTAGATCACTTTTGGTATGATTTAGAACGCAGATGGCATAGCCAGAAACATCAATTATCCTGACTGCTGGCACTTACTTTCGCTGTGATGCACGACTAGAAATCAATTCCTATGACCACATAACAAAATATGGGGAATATCTTTTTGGACATATGGCAGCTGTCATTGATGAAAAAAGGGAATTGATGTCATATTAATAAGTGACACTGTGTATCCAGATATTTATGGCTAGACAGTGTGCACTGAAAGGGAATTATATATTGGTCCTCAGGCAAGTTGACTGTGAAAAAAAATTTATTCAGCCAATTACCAAAAAGAAATTAGGAAACTCTCAGAGTAAGAAACATATAGCTAGTTTTAAAATGTTAAAGTTGAATATTCTAACTGTCCGAAAACGACAATCAACATACTCTTTACCCGCAGTCAACAAATAAAGGGAAATGTGGATAAAATATCTTTTCATTATTTACTTAGTTGGATGATGTAATCTGTGAATGGAATGTAGACTGATGAAAAAATAATTTGATATTTTGAAGTATTGACTTTTAAAAATTAAAAATTACACCACATTAAACTTAACTCAACGACACCACATGAAACTGAAAAAGAGTACAAAATATCTCAAATCATTAAAATCCAACCATCTATAAAATCTAATATACATATTTGAATCCCCCCCTTCTCTTACTAAACCCCATGCCAAGTTGCGAATCATTTATAATCATGCGAAAAGTGAAAGAGAAAAAAATAGCTCAGCAAACAAATTTTTTTGAGGAACTCCGCTTTCGTCTTGCCTGAGGTGTTTGCTGCATCTTCCCTATGCATACCATAACAGCTGTTTCCACACCAAGTGACGTAATGACAGTTTAAACTGGCTTCGTCCTTTCCCATCTAAATATGAGCTACACTTTCATACTTTCATAAGAGACAGATCTTTTACTAACAGGCTCTTAATCGTTCTTTATTCCACATAATGCAGTTAGACAACTCATCTTAAGAATTCAAGACATCATAACATTGGATGGATGACTCTCTTTAACGAGGCAAACTGTGATGAGCTTTATGACGATGTTTCTTAAGATGACGACGAAGCTGTCTTCATTTTAATGCAATTTTTCTTCATAAATATGTAAAAAAAATGTTAACTAAAATATAATGATTATTGCCCATGAAAGTAAAACATAAACTGAAAATAAACTGTGGTTCGGCATAAGAATAAAAAATTGTTACATATAAGATAGGGTCTTATTTTCAGAGAAATACAGCGTTAATTTTCACTTAAATTTAACGGAAATTAAATACCTGTTTGATACTACAATATTTTTTTCTATCAAACTGATTTTTTTTGTATAAAAATGTATTGCAAGTTGAAAGATCGTAAAGGTTTAATTATATACGGATGTTAAAAAAAATGTTTGAATATTTTCATATCCAGGGCCTATTTATGTGAATTATATCTGCAAAAAAGTATTTTAGCAAGAGCAATTTAAATGGTTTAGAAGTATGCGAAGCATGACAAGATTGAATTTCTACTTGACTTTCAAAGAATGGCGAAATTTGAATATATTCACAAAAGATTTATAACATTTCATACGTTTCATTTCTACTTTCTGAGAGGATATTAAATTAAACTGAAATTGACTGAGACATGTTATTTTATTCGTAGATGTTTTATTCGTAATCTAACTTGCAATAAGATTCTTGAAATATGTCACAGAAGTTTGACTTTAAAGATATTATAAAATGTATTGGAACAGCTGGTTATATAAAAAAGAAATTTATTTTTCATTTAACAAATGACGTACAAAAACTGTTCAACACTAATAAAGATCACAGTTTATTTATATTATATCACTCAAACACTGAATCAAATGTGTGTGTGTCTGTGTTATTTTTTTTAAAGCAATTCTTTTGAAATTACACTTTCCAATATAAGTTTAAAGAATCGAGAAAAAAATATATATTAGGTCTACTGGAAAGTTCTGTCAGTTTGTATAACAAAATAAAGTAATAAATTATTCAAAATTTGAATAAACTTTATCGAATAACAAGATTGCTAACATTATTTACGACTTTTTGTCAGCATTTTTTTTAAAAAAAAAATAACGTATATCTAAAGGCGAAACATTAAACCAGTATTTGTTTGTTATTAACTTTTTTTAAGCTTTTGAATATTTTTCCATAAAACATTTTGTGAGGGAAAAAACATGTAATAATTTGAGGGAGCTAGTTCCCGGAAACATAATGGAAGCGCCACAATTTTTCAACCTATCTCTTCGAGTTTCTAAAGAGTCTTTAAAGTATCATGTCATTTGGTATCATTATGTACTTCCTATTGAAAATCATCGATCCCCTTTTTAGGAGTGTTGTTTTTAAATTACTCAACCACTGAAAGAACCTCTACGAATTAAACATTTCGTTCGTTTTTAACAACTCAAAAAATATTAGTCCTTGAATGTCCAACTATACTTAAGTTTACTTCGATTTAACTATACTTAAGTCCAATTATACTTAAGTTTTTTTTACTCCTTATTAACTATACTTAAGTCCAATTATACTTAAGTTTACTCCTTCTTAACTATACTTAATTTTAATTATACTTAAGAGAGTTTACTGTCTTTAAGTCAACTATACTTAAGTTACTCTTACTTAAGTTTAACTTCGGCATAGAGGTGGAATAGGTAAGTTTTAAGTATTCTTACTATGTTCTTTTTTTCCCCTTTACAGTTTATTCGTACGTAATCCACCTTTCATTGCCAGTTAACATCTGTTTCAAGAAAAATTGAATTTCATTCCATGCAGGTGTATTTCTTTACCAATTTTAGGTTCCGAAAACGTTTCAAATTGGTTATTTGAGTTGAATCAAGCCTTATCGCAATAGCCGATGTTGTCAAAAAAGGGTTTTGCTATAACATGATTTTGAAAGTATCATCATCGTAAGATGATCACCCAGAGTTTAGCTTGTCAGAATGGTCGAAATAAATTTCTCGTAATTTTTCTAACTCATGCTGCATGTTTTTTTGTCAGAAACTGTACATTCAAAAATCACTTCATAATTTCTTCACTTTACTGTGGTATTTCTCGTAAATGAACTTTATCAGAAGCCATGAGTGCAGGAACGCGTCTCACTTAACTCTTTACGATTCAATTGACAAAAATCGGTAAAAAAAATTAAGTTTAATTGTTTTAGCCGAAATTATTCTTTATATATTTTTCTATAACCTTACTAAATTTGAAAGTTCTAAACTTAAAAAAACATAGAATTAATGATAGCTTTTACGTTCGTTTTTTTATTTACATCCCTATGACAAATCAAAACTTTAAACTGACTTATCTCAGATAGATAAAATAACTCTTTTGTCTTCATTTAAAATGCTTAGGCTTTTTTTCTATCGCGCCTAATGCTTTGAAAATTTTTTTACCTACTGATAATAGTACATGTAACAAAACTTGGCATGCATTTTTTGGCAATGTTTATTTTATTCCAAAGCAATATTTATGCTTTTAAAAATAATTGAACTCAGAATTTATACATTTGTTAAGGAATTTTCAATAAACATTCATAAAAAGAAGTATTGTATAAATACCAATCATGTTAACGCAAAACCCATACCAATTTTTATTATACATAATTTGATGTCCTTATAAATCAAATTTCATGCATGTACGTGAATTTTTGTTGGGGATGAGTATCATTTTAAAATCACTTCACAAATTTTAAGTTTTTTCCTTAAAAATTACATGGCTAGCTTTTTATGAAATTTTGAGCACAAAATCTGTTTAACACAGTATACACACGTAGGAAGAAACCAAAAAAAAAAAATTTTAAATCTTTAAATTAAAAATTTTTGCTTAAATCGTAACACGTCCCCTTAAAACTGGAAAAAATGTTTATTTTATTCCAAAAACCTTATTAGTATCATCTTATGTATCATAACTCCATGGGAACTAAAATGTATTTGTCACGTATTCCCCGCTTTTTATTTGGGAACGGTCAACGTTTTTATACAGTCTTAAGAAACTTGGGGTAACTGAGATCCAAAATATTTTCATTGAACTGGCTAAATTTTTCCCCTGTTAACGGCTTGGTAGTGCTGATAGCTGTGTTTTGCGAATCATAACAGTTTCTAAAAAGAAATGAACAGAATAAAAAAATGGTCATATGTGATCTTTGTTGGATGAAGTGGAAACTGATTGAGCAAATAAAGAACCTAAAGAAAAAATAGATATAAATCATTATAGCGAAAGTGAATTTCAGAAAAGTGATGAACGTAAAACGTTTGAGTTGAAAGGAAAATTTTCAAATAATACATAAAAAACTCGATCAAAAAGATATGAAGCCACAAGTGCACTACAAGACATAATGACCCAATCAAAAAGACACAAGAAAGAAAATGTTTAGCATGATATTTGTCAATCATAAAAAGACAATAAAACTGCAATAACTTGAACAAAATACGATACTTTTGTCTGCAAATATCTTTCCTGCAATGTTAGTGAAAAGTATCCGTGATTTGCGTTCTTTATTAAAGTCACGCCCATTTGAAACATTTTAGTTCAGTTTGATTCAATTTTTTTCTCAAATCATGATAGAAAAATTAATACGTCCTTAAAAGTAGATTAGTATGCGTGTCATCTTAAATTATTCACTGGAATTACAATTTTTATTAATGTCAATAACAATAATTTAAAAAAAGGATTAGTGTGACACATAGTCACTCCACGTGTCCACTAACGTTAATATCCTGTGCGCGCCTTCTCCTATTTAAATAAAAACAAAATACAACTCAAAATAATTCAGGAATGGTTAATACTTATTTCTTAATGAGGCTGTATAGTAATTATGAAACAAGACATATATCCGATAGTCATTTTCCGGGTCATTCTTATATATGCTAGAATGAATATTTTAGGAGTTTCTAAAGTTAAATCGACAAATAATTAATTTTAACTGTTCTAGACTTTTCTGTAGAAGTATTAATTTTTGTCGCCAAATTTGGCAATCAAATTTGTCACCCAGAAATGTACAAAAAGCATTCTTTGTCTTCAAATCCATCCACCCAGCCACAATACCCTTTTGGAAAGAAAGAGAACGCTGTACAAACTTTACATAACTACATGTTATGAATTAGGAAATTTCAAATAAATTAGTATTCAGTTTTAAAGTGTAAATCGTATTATTATCAACAGTATCTGGCTTTTAGAATGAATTTGCCTGTTAGCATATGTTCTGCTGGTGGCCTCTTACAAAAGGGGTTTCCAAATACGTGTGTGGTCGATTTATATAAGACCCCACGAATACACCCAAAAGTATGGTGGATCAAATTAAAATACTCTTATATATTTTATTCTCTTCAGAAAGATATTCTTTTATCTGTAATTCTCCTATTTCCTTTACTCTTTTTAGTTCCTTGTTTTTGAAGCATTATCCAGTAAGGCTCCTATTTTATTAACAAGGGAACTAACTACTGGAAATTACAAGTGTTTTAAAATGAAATTCAACATGTTAAAATGAATTTAAAACAGAGTGTAAATATTCACATTCAGAGAGCAAAGCAAATAAATATACATTATTTAGCTTCCAATTTGATTAGAGTGTTAGGGAATTTTATATATATTATTGTTAAATCATAACTGTTAAAATATAACCAATAAGTTAAGACAGTCATGTGTTACATTACTTAAAAGCATAACAGGCATACAGTATTTTACAGTAACAGCATACATTTACAGTATGTTACGGTACACTCGTATTTATTTTTATCCATTGATCTAGTCACACTATTTCTTGGATAAAGGACTTACTTGCGATTTTTATGTTACATTAATATATTCTTATTCTAATAATGCAATGATTTTGATTCAATATATTATTAGAAAACAGAATGAATATTTAAAGACACTTTTAACAAAATTGAAATTCATGGAGACATATTTATGAGTAAGAGAGAATATTAAATAACGAGTAAAACTTTGCGAAATTCATATAGCATATTAAACGTAATTTGACGATAAAATAGCATAAATAATGTAATTTTAGATTTTAAAATTAAATCTATTGATAAGTTGTTTCCTAACCTTCATTATGATTAGATGTTTTTCCACAATTGCAAAAAGGTGAATTTCCCATTAGAAAATTGTTTATTTATGCAAGACACTGTGTTAATTAATTAACGAGCATAAAATTATTTTGTGAAAGCCAAGTTAGTAAGCAATAGAATATTCATAATCTGGTAGGAAGCATATATATACAGATATAAAACATTATATATTTTTTTTATTGTATTGTAACAAAATTTTAAATCATGTTGAAAAATAAAGCTTTTTTTATAAACAAAAAATTTCGTTTAAACTTTACAAACTTCATAGATATAATTATTTTGCATACATATTTATAATTTTCTTTTTAATTTTTTTATTGCGACTCGAGGAATTCCTGGATATACCTCGTGAACCTCCAGTGTTCCATGGGACAAAGTTTGAAAACCACTGGTCTAAGGTATGCATAACACAGCTGAAGGCCAATTGGTTGGTGTTACAAATACACGCCCTATAGCCAAGTTCAACAACTTGTCTTCGAAATCTCCTCAGGGAGTTTGGATTCTGTATCCATAAATACCTTTTGAATGTAGCGAAAAGTTCCCATTTGAATATCGTAAAGCTTTAAACACAATTTTTAATGCATAGTATTAAAAACTGCAATGGTGTTCATTTACATTTCATTCATCTGCTACCTCAAAAAACCTTGTACTCTCTGAGAGTGGAAAAAATTCTCACAAGCTCATCAGTGTAGTCTACATACACGAAATTACGTGCTAACTGATGGGAGGCCGGAAGTTGTCCATATGGTTTTAGAAATCGTTCCTTTTTCTTTCTAGAAATTTTTATACGAGCCCCCCTTTACCGGATGTGGTGAAATTCCTTCGGTGGGGAGTGTCAAAATATTCCCGCGCTTTTCTGAGTTCAGTGAACGCATAAATTTAATAAGATTTATTATTGCGCTGGAAGTTTTGACCAATCAGAGGTAAAATCCAGGAGACAGCAAATAGTTCGGCTCCAGAAATTTTGGGTGATGATGTGCGGAATAAAAAGGAACGCACCCGAATTTTCGAGGGAGGCGCTCTCCCAGATTTGCAGACATTAACGTTGGAACACCACCGGACCACCAGGCGCCGGCCATGCCCCACTTCCGTCATCAGCATTCCCCCTTTCTCAAGCTAAGTTCTTTCTTTATTGCTCTTCTTGTTTTGTAAAACCTAAATTCTTTAAATGGTTCATCAATAAATTTAGCAGTAATTTAAACATATCGAGTCATTAATTTTTTGAATACTTATGTTATTTAACTTTGGCCATGATGCGAATTACGAATACCGAAACTGGGTCACTTGATCCAATATTAACGAGAAGGCTTCGCATCACAACTTACGCACAAAAATTTAAGATCGACTTTTCGTTTAACGTATTGATATATGTAGTAGAATTCAAAAGTTCCCAGACTGAGTCTATAATTTAAAAAATATTACCAATTGAACTGATGAAACACATCTTCCTTCGAAATAAGACCCTTGAGCAACAATATATCTTTGCCATTGCTTGTGAAGGTCATAAAAAAATTTCTGGAATCCATTTTGAGTCCTCACCTTAAACTCAACTTTCGATGCACTTTTAACTTCATCGTGGCCGGGAACGATATGTTAACATACCCTATACATGATAAGAACCTTTGTCAGCATCCATTAAAATGAGGCCTAGGATATCAGAACTGATTCTACTATTGTTTGAATCCTGCTCTTACGTTCCACCGCAGAAACCTTTTCGATGTTTTCAGCGGTGCGAGAAGTCCACGCACGTCCAGAGTGTTTGTCGTCTTCGACACTTTCCATGCCTTCTCTGAAACATCGTTGCCACTCAAAAGCTTGAGTTCGCTATAATGTATCGCAGCCTTAAACTGCTTAAAAATTTCGTAAGTCTCCGTAACAGTTTTTCCCGAACGAACACAAAAATTAATATCCATTATCCGCTCAACAAGAGCAATTTCTTTCAATGACCGACGAATAAATACATCCGCCGTGACAACTCACTGACCACGTGATTTGGAACAAACTCTTTTTAGAAAAAGTGATGAATGATCTAACGCAGATAAGTTATAGTCGCTCTACTGCACAAATTATCCACGCTAATGACTCAGATCGGCAACTTTTAAAACCTACTAATATTTCTTCACTGAATGTTTTTTTTTAAGTTTTGAAAAACAAATGAAAGAAATAATAATACATTGGTAATCAAATCAAAAATCGACCACATTGAAAAAATTAAATTTTACATAAAAGTAAAATATAAATTATAATATTTGTCAATTGTGTGTGTGTGAGTGAGAGAGAGAGAGGGAGAGAGAGAAAGACTGAAACAAGTTGAGAGTCATGCAATTTAACTGTATGTATTAACTCATATAACAAAGAGATTTTGTGTACCTAGAATACCTAGTACCTAGGTATAAGCAATAGTATCTACGTGTACCTAGCAAAAAAGACTAAAAATTTAAAAAGTTCGATAATAAGGACTGAAAATTAAAATGAATTTGAATCACATGTGATTCATTTTAATTATTAAAATTCCCTTTGAGAATGCGGGATTGTTATATATCTTTAATATATATATGTTTTTAATCAATACTTTAAGTCTAAAGATGAACATTTAATTAAAAGAATTACGTAAAATAATATATCCGTGAAAATATCTGAGTTATATACACACTGGTCTGTTAAAAACTAAAATACTATCAAGAGGGTACGTTTTTCCAAAATGTTTATGCTGCTTAAATAAAAGTGTATAAATGAATAATCGTTGTGATGTTTAGTGTTATTTGAATTAGAATATACATATAAAATGTTTTAAGAATGTTATTACAATAAAAAATTACTTGAATGCATTTTTTTGCAAATCAATAACTTATCTTCAAAACATACTCCTTCTATGGAAACATCTTCTGTAAGTACAATAATACTTTGCGTATGCATAAATGAAGACTTTTCTACAAAACCTGAGGTTAGAATTGAGAAAACTCTCCGTTATTTTCAGAGTTACTACCAATTAAGATCATAACCCGTGTTTTTTGCTTCAATTTCGCTGCTCTTATACATTGACACATAACACACTATATACACTCATGGACAAAAAAAGTAGCACACCAAGAAATAACTGCGGGTTTGTAGCGAAACTTGGATGAAGGGGAGATATGGAAATCATAAGAAATGCAGCATGATTTGCATTACGTGTAGCCGGTAGAGGACGTTTAACGTCGTTCTTCGCGGAGTATAAAACAGGTAACCAAAGCGTATTTGAATATGCGGAATCGTTTAAAAAGGAAGAACTGAGATACAAATGCCATTACGCCGTTTTCGAAGACAATATTACAGATGCCGCTGTTTGAGAAGGGGAGAATCATCGGCATGATAAAAGCTGGGTGGAGGAGATTTTGGGACCAGTAGAACCGAGAGATGTCATTTACACAAAGATCAGACTCAGGATGCCCTCAACAGACCAGTCGTCGAGAAGACTGCCACTTCGTAAGAAATGTACGCGTGCAGCCAACTGCCTTATCAGCCACCATCCAGGAACAGGTGATACTTTCATTAGGGGCCCCTGTGTCTTCTCGAGCCATACGAAGACACGTGGCTGAAGAACATTTGTAATCGAGGTGCCCATTAAGTGTGCTGTCATTGATGACTACCTATCCACGCCTCCGTTTGGAGTGGAGCCACACACGAGGAAACTGGACTGCAGCAGAATAGAAATAGGTCTTCTCTTTAGCGACGCGAGTCCAGATTCAATCTCAGCAGTGATGACAATCGTGTTCGTGTGTGGAAACCCGGTGGAGAACGCCTAAATCCTACATTTGCTTTACAGTGACACACCTCTCCCACAGCTGCTGTGATGTTATGAGGTGCCATTGCTTATACTATATGGTCACCCTAGTAATGATCCGTGGTACCATGACAGCCCAGCGGTATGTCCATCCCATCCTGTAACCACATGTGTTGGCACTCATGCTACGGCTCCCAAAAGACATTTTTCAACAAGACAATGCTCGGCATCACACGGTAAGTGTGTCGCAAGACTGTCTCCACACTGTTACTGCCCTTCCTTGGTCTGCCCGATCCCCAGATTTGTCTCCAGTCGAGCATATCTGGGGTCATATGACGAGTTAGGCATCCTAGTAGTTTGAACGAACTAGATGCAAGGTTACAGCGAATATTGAACGAAATGTCTCAAGACATCATACAGATTGTATCTCATCGTGCTTTCGCGCTAGAGGAAGTTAGTTCAATAAGATTTTAAATTCTCCGTTCTTTTGCCTTTTTCTCTGAAATAGATTATCTTTTTTCATTGATTTTCTAATCATTTACTTATACCAAAGTAAATATTACGTATGTATAAAATTTCGTTTCTTTTAGACGACTCCTCCTTGGTGCGCTAATTCTCTTGTCAATGAGTGTATTACAAAAAAAATACTATTTCAGGCTTTTTGCAGAAGTATCCGTTATGTATAGGCAAAATATTATTACTGAAGCTTTTTTTTATTAAAGAAGAATGTCTTAAAAACATCTAATTTTTTGCCAAACATTGCATTTAAAGAATTTTTTCATTAATAGCATTCTTATAAGAGAATTTTACATATATATTCTACTTCAAGTAACAGTAAACGTAAAAACAACACTATTCACATAGTTACGCTTTTGTAAAAGCATTGTTCCGAAGGCAGTGGTTCCTTCGAGCAGTGACCTTTAAACTGTTTTCCACCAAACTCAGGAATTACGTAAGTGGTCCACAATTCGCAAAAAAAAATCTAAATGAATATTATAAATGTGTAAATCAGTGCTTCTCAAACTGTCAATGTTTGTGACCCAATATTCAATCGTAATTTCATCGCATTCCTTCCATACAATAACGATGTAATAAACTCAATAATACTATACTTTGACGTTAAACCTACAATACGACTTTAACCTCTTAAGTAGCCCCCTACGTATATAAACATCTCACTCAGCCAGTGTTTTAATTGCCCCAGACGTATATATACGTCCTTCCGAGGTACTATCTTTTCTGTATTCTACTATCCATAAAATTATTCCAAATGCTTTGAAAAGCAATCAAATGACCTTGACAGTGTTTGCGAAGGATTTACTTATTTCAGAGGCTTTGATTTTATTTATTCCTTTTCTATAACTACATACGCTTACGTACGTGCTAAATGGAGGCATTGGGGAAATAATCGCGTAATTTTTTTAATATTATAAATCGTACCAAAAATTATCAAGATAAGTGTTAATATTGGCATATAATTTTATACAGGACAAATCTATGGGGTCACTGGTAATTATTAAACTTGTCCATAACATAGTACTGTTAAATTAAATATAAAATAGATTGTATAGTACTCGCTGATACATTTATAAGTGCATTACAGTGTATATGATTATTTTATTTTTTACTGTGTCAGAATGTGTTTGTTTACTTTCAGTGATTTAATAATTATTTTAAATAATTTTTTGTTTTCGACTTTTCAACATGCTCGCGCCCCCCTATGGGACGCGTCACAGTTTGAGAGACACTGGTGTAAATGGATTCTCGTTCTCTATAAAATTCGTGTGACTACAAATTTCTCAAGCTCATCCCACTCATGAAAACTAAAAATTTTATTTGCACATAATATAACTTTATTTTGTAGTACTTTTGAAACTTTTATTCTAACATAGTAAAATACTATTAAAACGTGTCTTTTCCCCTTTCATGTGCCCCTTACTAGATTGTGAATGTTTTACTGTCGCCTATTACGGGTTCCACAGAAGAATTTTGCATTATTCAGTACAATGTTTAATACATATTAATGCAGATCTTCTTAAAAATCAGGAATAATTTGCTGGACAAGATTAATGCCAGAAAAATAGGTTTAACTGAGATTAGCGTAGTACAGCGGTACACAACTAGGGTCTCACTACGACCATGCTGCGCACCAAGATCATTCGAAAATCCGCTTTGAATCTAGATTTCTTTCCCGAACTTGATCGAAAATTCGTTTTTTACTTTTCCACAATTTGATAATTTCGCCACTTATCCGGTATAATGGTTAGTGACGATGACTACGGGGCCTTGGAAACTGGGTTTGAATCCCGAAGAAGGCAAGAATGTTTGTAAATGTATAGTGCATTTGCGGCATCAGGATACTTTAAATAGCCGTCAAGCCACAAGTTTTCTTGAGAGGTTGGTGGAAGGGGAAGAAAAGTGGGAAGCCCCGAAACACCCCCTGGGTGTTCTCCCTCAAAATTGGGGGGAGGGGAATCAAGAAAGATAGTACTGTCACCTGTATGGTGCTCAAAACTAAGGATAACGACAGGCGTAAGTAATCTAGATCCTTTTAGTGTCGGAATGAATTTCAATGATTTTGATCCGATGCTACTGTCGATCACTTGGCATAAGTAACAACGATTTGATAAATTAAGTACCTGAAATTATTTTTGCTAAGAAGGATCTGCAGAGTTTGGAGGATAAGGGCATAATAAAATAGTTCAGGACTTTAAGAAAATTGAGCCTAAATTCATTTTGCTCTGTTATCTCAGTACTGCTGATATTGATACATCTGAGTAGCTGCCACTTGAACTTATTGACTGGTGTGAAGAAATTATTTAATGTTCTGACACTGACTTACACAAATCTTTGTAAGCTGAAAACTGTCCATGTGGGTATGATGAAATTTGAGGGAAAATTGCACTTCGTGTTCCGGTTGATATATATTTGTGAGCAAAATTTTCCTTGCCTGAAAGCAGGAAGGGTAAATAGATGCCAGTTGGCCCACATAAAATTTCAGGCTGTGATAAGAATTTAAGCAAGCAATCTCACTCCAGATTTTTTTTAAAAAAAATGTAGAAAAGTATGATTGGGTATATTATTCCAGTGCTTTTCATAGTTTCGCGACCCAATATTCAATCATAATTTTCATCGTACCCCCTCATACAATAACAATGTATCAATAATACTATATATTGATGCTAAAGTAACTAACTAATATTATGACATTACTTTAACCTCTTAAATGCCACGGTGTATATAAATGTTTCACTCAGCCAAATCGTTAATTTCCCCTAACGTATATATACGTCTTTCCGAAGTACGATGTTTTCTGTGCACTACTGTCCATAAAATTATTCTGAAGGCTTTGGAATGCAATAAACGGACTCTGATAATGTTTGCGAAGGATTTACTTATTTCAGATTATTTTTGCTTCTTTATTCCTCCCCCAAAAAAAAATATCCTATACGCGAGCCTACATGGAAAAAGGTTGGCATTGGGTAGCGAATCGCGTAAATTTTAATCGGCACAAATTGGGGTTTATTATAAGCCATACACAAATTATCAAAATAAATATTAATTTTTGTATATAATTTTATATATGTTAAGACCAAGGGGTCACTGGTAATTACTAAACTTGTTCTTAACATTGTACTGTTAACTTAAATATAAAACACATTGTTCAGCACTGATATATTTATAAGTGTAGTATATTAGTGCAGACGTGTATTTTAGTTTTTATTATGTCAGAATGTATTTTGTTTCCTTACTCTTTCAGTAAAATCATAATTTTTTTAAATAATCATTCTTTTCCCTTGTAGAGTTCCCAAGGGGGGCGTGCCCACAGTTTGAGAAACGCTGCATTAGTCTCATTAGTTTGATTATAAAATAAAATGGCTTGCAGATATAGACAATACGAAAGTAACGCTTTTAGGTATATTCTTGATTTAATTATTTTTGGTAAAAATGATAATTTAAATCCCAATATTAATTTTATCCGGCTTACCTAAACTTAGTTAGAATTAATAATAATCCAATTACAACTAATTACTTAGATGTAACATTGTATATTAAGGATTTGAAATTACATAGTAATATTTATGATAAAAGAGATGCCTTTAATTTTAACATCCTTAAAGTGCCTTAATGGAATTCAAATTTATCAATATCTATATATAGAAATATTATTTTTAACCATATTTATCGAAATATTGTTTTAAATAGTAGTAAAGCTAATATTTATTTAAACATTAATAACTTTATCAAACAATGTATAGGACATGGATATCCTGCTAACTTTCTTTACAATTATATTTCTAATAGTTCTTAATGTTATACAATTTTTATTAATAACTTATTGACAATATGGGTTTTTTTAAAACTAATTATACAATTATTAAATATATGGCGCCACATGTTTAATAATTCAATAATATTTAAATGTTTCTAGGATTAATTTATATTTTACACTAATATTTATGTCAATATATATTTATGATTTTTTAAAAGTACATTTGTATATAAACTTTATATTAATCTATCATAATTTAACTTTATGCGGAACTGCTTTCCCTCTCTTGTATTTGGCGGGAAACATAACCAATTGATACACTCCCGAAGTAAGTCTCACTATCTGCGTTTTGCATCGAATTTAAATGTATAATGTGAATACTAGTAGGCTACAATTTTATAAGTATATTTTATTAGTTTATTGATTTTATTATAATGTTTAAATCCATCCAAATGTTATTCTTTCCTTTCCTCTTGGTACATAGTATGACAAACTACAGGTGGAGGTTGGCTAGCCCTAAAACTCGTTTAAACCTGCAATATTGGTTCCTAAGTTCAGGAGTTTGTTATTGTACTATTGTGCCTATTTCTTCCTATTTATTATAGTTATCTTAGGTTCTAACTATCTGTGTATTTTTATGTATTGGATTTTATATATATATATATATATATATATATATATATATATTAATGAATACAATCCTTTTAAGAAAATGTGTGGTTCGCCGCTTCCACAATATGACCCGTGAATCAAAACAAATTTCCCACTCCAGGCGTAGGAAATCACTGTGGAAGAGAGCTTTCAAGCTGATAGGCTGCATATGTTGTGAGATTTAGATTCCCCTTAAGACTTACAAGTTGCTTATGGGAAATCACGGTAGAGAACAAAGTCAGTTATCTTTGTCATTACTTTTGGATAACTTTAGCTCAAATATTTCTTATATTCCTACTATTAACTCACACTCTCTATATATTTATTTATTTATTTGTTTGTAAGGGCGCCCCCCTCGGGTGCCCTTCTCCTAAATTATCAGCATGAGCTAGAGGTGTAGGAATAAATGAAGAGGTAGAAGCTGCCATAGTCTTAAGGTGCTTGACTAGTTGCGGGAGCATTTTTTTAAAATAATGTTGAAACTCCATTTTTAAACTCATTTTTTGTTTGATTATAACTGAAAACTTATAAAAATAACAAAGAAAAAAATTAATGTGTTTTTGTAAGAAAATGGACAATTTTATATTAAAATTAGGCATTTTTTGCACATCACGGCAAACACTGTAAAATAAATTCTAATGCATAAGATAAAAAAAATCTCTTTAAATTTTATTCAGAAAGCGTTTACCTATCTTTTGCTCTATCATCTTTGGATAATTTCATTTTATCACAAAATTTTGAGTTAAAAAGTGCCCTAAAGTAAAAATTTTCACAAAGAAAAACAATCATAAAAAAGGTAAATATATTGTTTTTCCTTATTGTCTAGTGCACAACATGCATACTATAATAATAAACAATGATGCAAAATTTCATGCAATTATCTCAAGGACTTTTTGAGATATCATGTTTGCCATGCGATAAAATATGGAAAAATCTGTTTCGGAGAAAAACGCATTTAAAGATTTGAAAACTAAATCTTAAAAAAATTATACGGCTAAAACAACCTAAAACCTCTTTGTATCAAAAGAATATAAAACTTTTATAAGCCCATACCAGTATTATATATTTGTTTCAAATTCTTTTTTATAATTTTGTTGCCAATTTTATACAGTCAAAAAAGTTTTTCTTAACGTTTAAATGCATAGTTTTTTTTAAATACTAATTAGAGATATAAAAAGTACACTAGAAAAACTTTATTACATTAAAAATAATATTTCTTATATGGAAAAACAAGTATATATTTCTACTAAGTATCTTAGAGCTTAAGAAATATGTAATATAAAATATATATTAATGTGTGTTATTTTGTCAGTAAATATTCCCGAAAATTTCTTTTAGAAAATATTGCTTATCACAAAGGTTATAAAAAATTATAATGAAAAGCATATAAAGAACAGTTTTTAAAACCTCCATATGAATACACTTTGAGTTTTTTTTCATCCTTATTAATTTGGTTTTCTATGCAGCTTTTTTTCTTCCCCTGGAAATTTTCTATATTCTATGGGGTGTCCCACAGAAGTTAAAAAGCGTTCCAGATCAAATTTTACAAATCCATGTACAAGATCTTAGGAAGGGAAGTATTTCCATTTTTCTAATTTTATATATATATATATATATATATATATATATAATGATAATAAACCTGTATATCACAAATTAAAAAGAAATTAATGTTAATAATGCACTTAAGCGAAATGTTTCAAGTTTTATAATTGTATATTTAAGTAAAATACTCCAAGAAATGTTACTGAAAAAGGCTTTCTGATTTTCGCTGACAATACAATAAATTAATTATATTTAATAAAAATTAATTGATTAAAACTAATTATTTGCAGAATTACAAATACAATTACGTTGGCATCATTTTTGGTGACTTGTGTCAAAACTTAAAAAGGTTTTTTGTTCTCACATTTTAAAGCATTCAGTGTAACTGAAATTTTATAGACACGATTATTTTGGATGTCGATGCGATACTTTAATCATAATTAATAAAAATTAATTACCACTTAATACTGTGATTCTGTTACATGTATATACACATTTATATTAATTGTAACTATTTAATAAAAACTAGCCAAAATAAAATTTTACTTTGCTGATCTATAAGTGGTAATTGACTTAAAAATGGTTATTTTGTATTACTTGTAAATTAGATATTCGATGATATTGAAGTGCTATTTCAGGAAATGAACTTATAAATTGAACTAAAAATGATATATTATTATTGAAATTTAAAATACCCCCCACCCATGGACAATTGTTTACATTATAAAATCACAATGTATCTGTTGTTGTTGTTGTGGCTAATGCCACCTGTCTGACGTAGTCAGAACGAGGCCCACGAAATTCATCGTGGCATGGGCAAGAGGTACGCCTGTCGTTGGCCTTGAGCACCATACAGGTGACAGTGCGATTTAAGCTCAGAGAAACTTCCCCGAAGGGACGATAGATGGTGACACGACCTCTATCTCCACCTCCACAATTTCTGGAAGTGAACTGAAGGGGAGGGAAATATTCTCCAGTTCCTGCGCTATTGAATAAGCCCACAAGACTACGGACCCACTGATTTAACGAGCACGTACTCCGTGTGCACTCGGAGGGTATTTGGTGACATCGAGCATCGAACCCAGGCCTTCCGGTCTGGAGTCCGATGCTCTAACCACTAGGCTACCCACGGCCCTGCAATGTATCTTTACTAGGCAATTGAATAGCTCTTATAGTAGTTTATTTAATGTAATTTTATTTCCAAAAAATATTAAGAAATACATCACTAGATTTTGTTTACTATGTAAAACAAGAACAAAAGAAAATGTGAAAAAATGTATTTTTATCCTATTGACATGCGATAAAATTTGAAATATGTTGCAACAGAATTAAAAAAAAAATTCTGATTTATAAGAATCTAATGAATATTTTTGCCGGAATTCCCTTTCAAAATGTATCAAAATCATTTAAGTGAATATTAATGTAGCCACTTATTAGTGTTTCGATAATCTTTTCATGAAGCAGAATCGTTCCTTGTAATTCCAAAAACATAATAATTCCCTTAAATTTCTAATATCTTTCAAGAATTGATGTTTTCCCCAACAAATATCTTCTTACAATCTAAGCCATTGTTTACCTATTCCAGCATAAAAGTTAAATTAAAAAATCAATTAGTATGAAAATGTGTTTTCTGGAAAATGATTAAGATCCTGCTGATTTTTTTTTCTTTCACGATATTCGTATTTCGAAACCCTGATTGAAAATGTTCTTTTTCATTCAGACCAACAAAAATGATTTTTTTTTCAAATTCAGGTAATTGTCATAAGAGGAATCCAAGCAATCAATTGTTTAAATTGAAATATATTTCAGAAAAAACATGTTTAGACAGGTTTCCAGTATACCCTACACATCATAGTACTGATAATAAAAATCAGATAGCTAATAGTAAACAATTTAGAAAATATATTTCTTTGAAATGAATTCAACATGACTAGAATATAGTTTAGGTTGAAAATATTGGAGCCCTTAAAACCTTGTTTATGGATATTTTTCGGGACGTTACTAGATTTTTGTTTCCCTTTCTCCAATTCAAAACTTTCTATAGTTCTCCAAACGTTATAAGGAACAAACTTAAATCCTTATAGAAGAATATTTTTAGGCTTTAGTATACTACAACTTGGAGACCTTTCTAGAAATGTGCCTTTTTTTCTTTCTGTAGTATATATCTCTTTTCTATTAAACCTCTTTAATATGGGTGAGTAAAACGTTTCAAGTGTTAACATTATAACAAGTTCAAATGTTAGGATAAGCTGTAACCCTTTTTATATGTTACTTTGTCACTTTAAGATAAATTAACTTGTATTCACTATATTTCAAAAAAGAAGTATAGAAATTATAACTGGTAATAATGGTAAGTTGTTAAGAAAATTTTTGATTTTTGAAGGCCCATTTAGTATCGTTAATCTTTTTGTTGATTCTAAGGTGGTAATTACGACTTAAACAGCTGCCAATCACCGTAGATTGGTGATATACAACCTGCTACCCGCGGGCCATATGCATATATAATCTATTTGTAACAGTGATGGTTAAGGATAACATACAACATTAAAGTAGCGGCCATCTTATGGGTGGAATTGATTTTTAACAATCCCTCATGTCTTGCAAGTGAAAAATATTCGAAGAAAGTAGGTTGTTCAAGAGAATTGGGAAGTTGATTATTTTGTAGTGAAAAACAAACATGGATTGGCAATTGTTTGATTTGTGACCCAAATGTTGTATTTTAAAATACCAATTCACATGAATTGAGTACAATGACATTTTGCCACGAGTATCTCTTTCATCAGGCGATAAATAGGTTCCTTGAATTATCTATACAACAAAAACAGAGCATTTTGTCTGTGGTAATATCATCGTGGTAACAAAACCATTCTATGGAATTTGTTATTTTTTTTGGAAATGATATTAAACCATTTATTGATGCAGAAATTGTGAAGGAGTGTTTCTTAATTGCTTCCAATTTAGTGTGTTTGATAAATACAGAAACAAAAATAATAATAAAAAAAAACAAAATAGGAGTTTTAATTTTTTGATCAATTTTCCGCATTTTGAATTGCCTATGTTACCTTCGTCTTTAGCTGCTTTCTTCCTGTCCCCTCTTCTATGTTAATCCTGATGTTGTGGCTCGGCTAAAATAGCTGTCAGCCCAATACTTGCGGCCCAATACAAAAAAAGGATGAGTACCCCTGCTGTAAATGTAAGATTTTTTAGGATCTGTAAGGAGAAATTAGATAAATAGACCACTGTAAAAGGTTGCATTGCAAAGCATCTCAAATCATTGCAGAATACATGGAAAAGAGATAACAGATATTGCTACAAAATACGTGTAAGAAATACTTAAAATAGTATGAATAATTTATACCTGGATATGTAATAATTTATATTAATCTTCGTAGTTATTTTATATTAAAATTACAATAATCTTAAGCAACGCCATTCCTTATAATATAATGTCGATTCTATGATAACTTGACAATAGAGCCGAGATGGCATCAATTTTGACGATGATGTTGACCATGTGACTTCAGAGACAATTTTTGTATTGAGTTTTTAACCGTATGAATTCTTCAGGAAATTACAAAGACACACCTTCTGGTATCACAATCCATTTACGCAAGAGAATTTTTCGAGAAAAATCCGTAAAGCCTATAAATAGGGAGTCGCTCACCAAAACTGAGTTAGTCATTTTTTTATCGTTGAAGAGTTTTATCGATTTGACCGTGAAAAGTTGACCAGCTATTAGTGAATATTTTGGTTGTTGATAAGAACGAGTGAGTGCTTAAGAATAATATACAAACAAACATGTATTTTAGACACTGATAGGTACGATATATATATATATATATATATGTCGTATTTATTTGAATCTAATCAGCCATCAATTTTACGTCACATCACAAATTTTCAATAAGTATTTGTAAAAAAAAATAATAAAAATAATATAAACTTGTTAATTAATATTCGATAATTACGAGTTAAGTAAACTTAATGGAAAACAAAAGATTAGCGAATAATTATTTTCTCAGAATTAAAAACTCCTCATCCATCGAATTTTTCCTCTTTCGATTTTAAGCGTCACCCGATTTTCAGTATCACTAACATTGAGAAAAAAGTGCGGCTTAGAGTCAACTTATTATGTACTTATTTATGTACAAAATATTACCCACCCGCTTCGTTTAGTATTACATGATGTTGTATAAATATATAATCTTCAGATAAATTTAAATTACTGATATCTATGTCCCAGCATTAAGAATTCCATTGCATTGAAAAATATATTTATATCTGTATTTCTCACCTCTTTGTATAAAAATATGACAGAACTTCTAATTAATAATTTCTAATAATCTCTAATATTGAAATGAAATAACTTTTGGGCTCTCGTAACCCACAAACCAAGTGGATTTCCGCAAAACCAATTTTCAGTGGATCTCTACTCCGTAATATAAACATGAGTGCCAAATTTCAAGTCTAAATCTAATGGAGAAAAATGGAAAGTAGTATCAATACGCCCCGCGTCATAACGCCGTTGAGAGTCGATTTTCAAAATAACCGTTCTTCAACAAAAGAAACATGCAACCCAAATTTTGATATTATAGTCCTTGAAGGTCAAAAACGATTTTTTTGTGTATGAATACGACCCAGTAACCCCCACTCTCCACGGGAGATTTCCTTAAAATCCATTCTTATTGGATCTCTATTAAACAAAAATGAAACAAGCTAAGGAAATTTCAAGTATGTGGATCTAACAATCCCAAAACAGGAGTTTTTATACAATTTTCCTCGCCTTAGGGGTCAATTTGCACAAACCTCTTTGCTTCAGGAACTCTATTCCATGGGAAAAAAATGCCTAACTATTTTCAAGCAGGTAGGTCTATTAGTTTAAAAACGGAAATATTTATATATTACCCCCTTAATCTACCACAACGCAACTTGGGATCGATTTTCGTAAAACCTATTTTGTAGCGGATCTGTACTCTGGGAAAAGAATCTGCCTACTAAATTTCAAGACTGTACGTCTTATAACTCAAACATGGAAATAATTATCAATAGCTCCCCTTAATCCCCCGCAACCCCACTTGCTGTAAGGTTTTCGAAAAACATTTTTTTAGAGAATGTCTACTCTATGAAAGGAATCTGCTTATACTAAATTTCAAGACTGTACTTCTAATAGCTTAAAAATGGAAATAATTGTCTATAACGCATTCTTAATCCCCTGCAACGCCCCATGGGGTTCAATTTGCGTAACATTTGTTTCTAGCGTATCTCTACTCTATCAGAGGAATATGCCTACCAAATTCCAAGTCTGTAGGTTTAATAATTCCGACGATATCATGATGAGTGAGTAATATATCTAGATCAGCGTTTCACAAACTGTGGGGCGCGCCTAGCTTGGGGGCGTCATAACTCTACAAGGGGGGCGTGAACCCATTGAAAAGTCGAAAACAAAAGATTATTTAAGAAATTAATTTACTGAAAGTGAACAAAAAATAATTTCTGATATAATAAAATATAAAATGCGCATTTACATTGATATAATACACTTAAAAATGTATGAGTACTGTACAATTTATTTTATTATTAAATTAACAAAACTAAGTTAAGAACAAATTTGATAATTATCAGAGTGTCCTTATGGGTTTGTATTAACACTTGATAATTTGTACGGTTTATAATTAATTCTTTAAGTGCTGGTTAAAAGTTACACGATTCGCTCCCTAATGCCACCATTTTCCATGTAGACGAGCGTATTTTGATGTGTTTCTTTAGGGGTAGGAGAAAAAGAATAAATAAGCAAAAAAAAAATCCTCTGAAATAAATAAACCCTTCGTAAACACTGTCAAGGTCTTCTTATTGCATTCGAAAGCCTTCGGAAAAATTTTATGAGTAGCAATACACAGAAAAGATTGTACTTCGGAAAGACGTATATATACGTACGGAAAATTAATGCTTTAGCTGAACGAGACGTTAATATACGCTGGTAGCACATAAGAGGTAAAAGTCGTATTGTAGCTTTAATGTCAACGTATATTATTATTGGATTCAATACTTTATTATTGCATGGATGAATCGTGATGAAAATGATGATTGAATAGTGGGCCACGTACATTGAAAGTTTGAGAAACACTGATCTAGATATATATATATATATATATATATATATATGCGTGTGTGTGTACTCTATCTACCAAAAAGTAATTTGAACACCTGTTATGTCAAAGATAAACAAAATTTATTCGATAATTGGTAGAGCTTCCACCTGAAGCAATTACAGCATCGACCACTCCGAGGCCTGCTATTCAACAGATTTTGGATGATGGAAAGTAGAATCCTCCCCTCAGCGTGGGGAACAAATGTAAATTTTTTCAGCGATTTTGAACATTTGTTGCATTCTTTAATCCAAGTATCCAACTCATCCCAGAAGTTTTCTATAGGATTCAGGTATGGACTCTGGGCATACCAATTCAGTCTGTTCACGCCATTGTCATCCTAGGAATCCATTGTGGACTGCGCTACATAACAAGCGGCCTTATCATACCGGAAGTAATAATGAGATTCAACCCGAAAATTGTCATAGTGTAGGGAACACATTGTTGTCTAGAATAGTTTAGTAGGAGTCGACGTTGAACTCACCCTGAATTGGGGTCAAGGCTCTCAGTCCATACCAATTGAAACATGCCCAAATCATAAGTACACCTCCATCAAACCTTACCATAGACACAATGCATTCTGGCAAAAGGCGTTCTCCGGGCAAACGCCATATGCTTCCATCCTAATGGTAGAGATTGTACCCTCACTTGTCACTCCAGGGACCCTGTTTTAACTCCTCGACGGTCGTATTTCGAAGTTCCTTGCATCACCTCAACCACGTAACGTGGTAGGAGTTTGCAATTAAAGACTTATGGGTGGCAGCACCTCATGGAATCCAAGTAAATGAGGATGAGTTATATTGAAACAAAAGTTATGAGTGCTTGCTGGAGCTCCTGGAGCATGTGGGACATCGGTTTAGGGCGGAATTTTCTAGTCTCATTGGGAGGCAGTCGTCTACACCTATCTCTTAGTTTCGTGGGTCTGCCGGGTCGATGCACATTCAACAATCTCCACTCATCTTCCACAGTTTGATCCCAAAAGTCACTGTTGATTTTGAATGTTTAACTCATTAAATATGCCCCTTTTGGATTGGCACTTTCTATGATATCTGACAATCACACCTTTCTCGAAGTCAGACAACTTTGCTGACAGCCGATGTTGTTTGCTGCACGATATTTAAGTACAAAAGGCGTGACGTAGATCAGGACCGCAGATGTACTCATTTGCATGGAGGATCAAATAGTTATTGGTAGGTAGTGTATATATTATGTATACTTGGTGGCTATAAAAGTGTTTCTCGAAAACTTTTCTTCTGTTGTATTCTATATAAATTTAAATAAGGTCAGACAACAGGTGAAAAACAACGCAAATAAAGAATAAAATTCTGCTTTTTTAAGCTGATTTGTCGTTGTTTTTAAAAAGAAATCAGGATTAGTTTCATTTTTTTTGCATATGTAAAGTTAATTTTTTGTTGAATTAATGTGAGGTTTATTTTTATTCTACTTTCCATACTTGAAAGTTAAAGTGTAATTTAAATGCAAAAAACTTTTAGATGTTATTCTGCACGGAGTTCAGAATTTGAATAATGAATAATATAAATGCAGTTTAATTACATGCAAAGGATTTTTATTAACTGATTTCTCCATACGTTTTGTGCATATAATTGGAAATAATTACTTTTCTCCTTTTGTTTATACCGCAATTGATATTTTGAGTTAAGAAGGTGAGATATTGTTTATATAGTTCTTATGTATTTAATTAAATTGTTATTACTTCAGAATGCAATGTATTATTTGATTTCAAAAAGACCTAAGAGCCAAAAGGATATTACTTCGTTATTTTAATTCTAATGAACCTAGCCGTTTGAGACTATTTTTACCCTACAAGTTACGTTGCTATGGAAACAAAACAGGAAATAATTTAATTTGTTGCATGTTTTTATTCACCGCTGCTTTTATAAATGACATATTGGGGCGATGCTTCTCAATTAAATTGGCATTGGAAAGATAAATATTATTTATAATATGTATAATTTATTTTATTCATTTACAGTTGAACTTGTTTTTCTGCGGTAGATACGTACCGCATAAAAAAGTCGCATTTATAAAATTTGCCTATTATTTACGAAATTTATACAAGAGTACTTCCATAACAAAATAAATAATTAAATGTTATACATAGACGCATTTTAAAAACAAATAGAATCTCACTGTTTACACGGATAAGTTTTCAAAATGCACAACATATAGAATTCATTGATACTCATCGTAATCTAAAGTTCTGTGATGAATAAGTTCAAAATCGCCTCCGTTATGAAAAGGTACAATTACAATACTTCTTACTTAATTATTATCTACTTTAAGAAAATGCTTTTCCAATTTGTTGGAAAGCTGGATCCCCGCATATATTTATCCGCTCTCAAAGAATCCGGTTTTTCTTATCCGTCTTTATAATCTATGAAATTTTTGATCATGTCACTGTCATTGAAAGTTTCCTCGTCAATCAAGCGTGGGCTGCTAGAGCGTTGAGAAAAAGCAACTGAACACGCATGTTCGGGAGACTGTATATTACAAATGAATAGAGGATCTCATTGGCATAACGTACACCCCCACATCACGGGGGAGAGGCAGGGCTCTAGGGGCTAAGGCTTGACAAACGCTAAATACGTATTTACCAAATTTATAAAATATTAAAGGCAATACCTGACTTTAGGGGGGGGGCTAACAATTTCCGTTACGCCACTGGTAAATAGGTAGAAAACATTACAGAGGCACCACAGCCATTGAAATTCATATACCGCATAAAAAATATCACACAAAACAAATCGCACTAAAATAAGTTCGCATAAAAAAAGGACCGCACAAAAACAGGTTATAATGTATTGCAAAATTTTTTGTACTTCTTATTTTATTAAGTAATATATTTGTCAAATGTACCTTTTGTTACGAGTTTATTCAGTATTCCAGGTTATTAGTTATAAACTTCTTATTATCACGCCCAAAAAATATTCGTGTTACTCCTTTTGGCTGCTTTAAAATATAATTAATTTTATTTTAAAATAATACGTACAATTTTAGCCACTATTATGTGCATTGGTTATCAAAATTTAAGAATAATGCGCAAAATGTCCTCACTAAGTTAATGACCAATGCCCAATACTTAAATATGTATTTTACTTGTAATATATTATTGTTCGGCTGTAATAACATCCGCAATAAGTTTTTACTTTGAATGCAACTATGTGTAGGAGAGAGAGAGAGAGAGAGAGAGAGAGAGAGAGAGAGAGAATTTTAAAAAAACCAAATTAAAGAAACATCAAATAATGTAGGTATACGTTAAATTATACATAAACTAACCTGTTTTAAGTGTATTCCTTTTTAATTCCCTTCTGAGATCATTTCGTTTTATTAACTGAGGTATATGTAATATTTAAATATCAATAAGGAAAGAATGTGTTTGATTGTTTTTAACCCCTTGAGAACCATGTGACCATTAGTGGCTTCACGTTATGTATAAGGCAAAAACAAATTGTAACCTCATGTGGATACAAGGCTTATTTAGCAGTACAACCAGTGTAAACATTTTAGGGTACACACAGGAAACATTTTAAGGTAAATTGATTTTATTTTATTAGGATTGTATGAAAAGAGTCAAGATACAAAATGTCTGGACTACAAAAATTTGAAAAAAATAGGAAAATTACAATTAAAACTACATATCCTTGTGAAATTGCTCGAAATATTCCTCAGAAAAAAAAACACTTTTCCATATGCGTTATATAAGCGTATTTTCAGTTTTGTTTCATTTTTTTGAAATGGAAAATAAACTGACAATACACTTAAGTAACTTTTTATTTCATTCTGTTTCTTCTTCATCACAAAATGATATATTCGCTTCAGAGTCCCTGCCGTATTCAGCGGTTTGTGGCAAATATTATCATTTAGTATCACTTTCGTTGAAATCCAACAACAAAGCCATATTGACAAGAAACAGTGTAACACTCTAATACAGGTTATTGGCGTTTGGGGGTTCGATTAAAGTTCAGCCATAACAAGCATTATACTCAAATTTATCTATCCCTTTTTCTTAATCAACACAACTAAAGTTAGGAAATGCACTTAGTAAATAATTGGTAGAGCAATCACACGGCTTAAGACCAATAAGATATAAGTATAATTTACTCCCCATACTCTTGACTTCTACGCTAGAATTCGGAGTAAATATATTTGTTAATTATGCGACCCCTCCCCCCAATCATAACTCTGGTTCACAATTTTAATCACTTTTAATCACCAATTATCATCTTATTGACCATCCAGTCACTAACCTTGTGTACCTAAAAGCCAACGCTTAAATATAACAACTCATTTGGATAAATCAAGTATTCATCTTCGAAGGAAAGAAGTTAAAAAGAATAATTTTACACCAAAAACATTGATAGAAGGTTCGCGGATAGACGCGTTACAAAAGTAAAAATTTATTATAATAAAAAACAGTAAATAAAATAAAGAACTCGGAATTTGTATTCTCTACTTAGTGAAATGTCCCATTTTAGCAATCGTGGTTTAATGATTTGCTTAAGAATCACGACTGATGGCCTCTATAAGTTTCATATCTTTTAAGAATGATCTGTAATCCCTTCGAGATAATAGATCAGGTATTGGAAACCCAAGGTACACGTTTTAATGTGTAACGGAGCTTTACCAGACTTTCTACTAATAATCCTCTTGGGGAATCTTTGGGCCAGAAATTGCGTTATTTCACAGCCATCCCTCTGAAGAAGAAACCATGCTATGCAGATTAGCTAGTGTGTATATAATTAAAGTTAAATAATCGTGGATTAGAAAGAGAAGGGAGCGGAATCGATGAAAATAGTGCTGATACGGTAAGAATCAGAATTACACTGCGTTACTACGTCTACTAAACACTGCCAATGTCATTTTGTTGCATTCGAAAGCCCTCTGAATAGTTTTACTGACTGCAGCGCGAAGAAAAGAATCGTATTTTTAGGAAGGACGGATAAATGCTTCTGAGACAAACAATGCACCAGTTGACAGAGACTGGTACATACGCCACTGGCAGTTAAAAGGTTAAAGTTAAGTACTGAATCGTATATTATAAATATTTAAATTGGTAATCAAGCAGGCGGCTGCTTTCGCTTCAGTTGAATTTTGATAGTGATTTGATCGTCATTTATCAAGTGTTTGATTTTACGAAAATATATCTTGATTCGATGCACCAGCATACATCTGAGGGCGAGGATTCGTGACCTAGAACACTCGGCCTGAAGTTAAGTTACATCTATGTGTTAGAGTACAATAATTAAATCAAATAAGAAAACAACTAAATTGAATGCAAAAATTTGATAAAATAAAAAAAAAACAATTGACTTTTTATTATTGTTATTACAATTATTATTTCATTATGCAAAAACATGTAGCTTTTTTTTGTAACAAAGTCAGGAAATTTTTGTAAAAAAGATTTAAGACAAAATGAAAAATAAAATTGGGAAAAAAAAACGTATTTAAAATTACAATAAAGTCAATTCAAATTGCCTTATACAATATTAAACATGAAAGATTTTTTTTTAATCTTCCACTTAATACGAAAAATTAAAATGGATTAAAAAAACACATTTTCTTTTCTGCTATTAACCTTACTACTAATTCTTGGAAATTAAAATAAAAATATTTTTCAAGTAAAACAGGAAAAATACAAAAATAAGTATGTCAAAAGCATTAAATGAATTCCAGGATAAAAACTCTATTTCCGAGAAATTCTTTTGAAAATACGAAATAAAATCTTCCTATAAAAACCGTAAGCTCTACTTAGAGTTCTATGAAAATGTATTCGATTTTTTTTACATAAATGATAACTTTGAGTAACAATAATTTCTTTACATTTTTTACATTATTTTTACAATTTTTAATTTTTTCCCCCGATGTATCATTACTACAGACATAAAACAAAATCAACCAATTTTTTCAGGCATAAATGTATTGCCTTTTTTTTCAAACATATTCAAAAATCTGTTTTTTCAATCATGTAATGGAGTGTAGTTTATTATTTTTGTATCTATTTCATTTGTTTGATGCGTTTGATATAAAATATAAGCTCTTTTATATATTTATTTGCTTAATAAAAAAGAACGAATACTTCCATAAAAAAGTTTTCAAATGTACTTTGATCAATTGTTAATCTGTTAATGAATAGCTTTACGATAAAAAATTTCTAAAAAGAATTAAAGGCTAGTATGTAGTCAATAGTTTTAGCTAAACAAGGTGCATATACATGAAAATGCACTAGATAAGAGATAATACAATTTGTGTACTACAAATATAAAACTGTTAATTAAAACGCAAATTTTTGGGTATACAGTGGGTTATCGGTTAACGAACATAATCCGTTTCAAGACTATGTTCGCTATCCGAATTGTTCGTTAACCTATCATAGATTCACCATAGACTTCTATGCGAAATCGATTAATTCGTTCTGGAGACCCTAAAAATTAAATTTAAAAAAAATGTATAATTTCTTAGTAAGAGTTTTTTAAAAAATAAAACATACATATATAGTCTTGCCTTAATCAGTCCTTTTCATTTTTTGCTTATGGGGCGTTGAAGAACATGTCTAATGTCGATTGCGTTTCTCTTTTTCAGGATTTTCTGGAAGTAATTAATAGCATTGTCGTTGTAAAGATTTCCGACCCTATTGACATCAGCTTAGTTTGGGTGTCATTCTAAGACCATTACTCTGACATCCTCCTTTTCAAAAGATCTTTAGAGGCAGACGTCGGCATTTGTCCTCTTTCGTCTTCCTCTTGTTCAGAAGGAGACACATTTCGCTGTGTTTCTTGGTGTTCTTCATTTAAAATTTCATGGAGTTCTTCTATCGTCAGTACATCTTCATGTCCCATTATGAGCTCTTCTATGTCATCCTCGTTCACCTCCAATTTAAAATCTCTAGCAGTTGTCAAAATTCCATCCATAATTTCAGGGATGTCTCCCTGATCGCCTCCTAATATGTGCTCGTTGTCCAAACACAAAAAATATTTCTTGAAAGTGTTCGTTATCCGAATATGTGTTCGTTATCCGAATACAAAAATCTTTCTTGAAAGTGTTCGTTAACCGATCGACTACTGTATTTTGATGTCCAATTGAAAAGCCTATTCACATTTTAAGAAAACATAAGACGATTTTTTTTCGTATTTCAAGCGAATTTATTTAATTTCGTAGCATTTGTGGCAACAGAGCCGGCACTTGCAGATTTGCCGACCCTCTCTCCAAAGAAAAATCTATAATTCAAAATATTCAGATAAGTGCACACCAATAAAAATTGAATAAATCTTGCAAATTGGCAGCATAATAATATACCGGGTGGCCATAATTAAACGATCATACTTCAAAATTGTTTACAGACGAAACTATTGTTCAGAAAGTTGTAAAATTCTGTGTACGACATAAAGAAGAGATGGGAATTTGTTTGAGCGAATGTGAAAAAAAATTAGTTCAAAATTTCGCCCCTAGAGGGCACTTTTGAATGAAGGCCACATTTATTACCGGTTTTCTATTTGTATTTTATCGCGTTTTTATCCACAGGACACGGTAACACAATAACTGATTCTCACTAAAAAACAAAATCTCTAAAATGAACTGAAAACTTTAATTAAACTTCTTCGATGAGTAATTTTCAAAGGATTTACACGAAGGAAGATGAAAATATGCAAATGTTTTCGACGTCACGCAGCAACTGTTATAAAAGCAATAAACTTTCACGGGAGATTAGTTTATTTTCAGTGTGCTCGGTATTGCTAATCAGAATGTCATTACGTTTACCAGATTGAGCGTTGTTAGTAAAATTATTCTATTAAAACGACAATTCTGCAATAGTTGCTCTACGGAAATTTCGGACTTTAAAGGGGATGCGAAAAGGTCCATTGACAGCTATAAATCTTCGATTAATGGTAACCAAATTTGAAGAACCAAGTTTGAACGTTGAATGTTCGTTCTAGAAGAGGAAGAAAACCTGGTTCTGCGGAAGCAATAGAGAAAGTTGCACTTCAGGTGGAAGAGGACAAAGCATCCAACGTGCAGGCTAGTACAAGTGTTCGCCGTGTAGCAGAAGCATTAGATCTGCCTCGTTCAACTATCCAGAAAATCATGCGAAACATTCTCCGTTACTATCCATACAAGCTTCAACTTGTGCAGGAATTGCTTCCTCACGATTTCGAGACTCGACATATGTTCTCACTGTAGTTTCTTGCTCGTTTGGAATTTGATTCAGAAGGGCCTTGGAATATCCTCTGGAAAGACGAAGCACACTTTCATTTGAACGGTTCAGTGAATACTCACAACTGTCGGATTTGGGAAAGAGACAATCCGCATTCCACCTTACAAGTCCCGTTACACTCACCAAAAGTAACGGTGTGGTGTGGGTTTTCCGCGTCTTTTATTCTTGGGCCGTATTTTTTCGAGGAATTAGGCGCTGGAGGTCCAGTAACATGTTCCGTCACTAGACAGCGATATGCATTGTTATTACGGAATAAAATTATTCCGGATCTGCAAGCACGTGAGTGCCTTTCACGCATAATTTTTATGCAAGATGGAGCTCCTCCACACATTACATGTTGTATTAAGGACGTTCTTAAACATCACAGAAGAACGTGTGATCAGCCGCCAATTTCTTCATATGTGGCCTCCCCGATCACCTGACCTTAAACCATGCGATTTTTGGCTTTGGGGCCATTTAAGACAGCTGGTAAGTTGTGATCAACCAAGAACTTTACCAGATCTCAAAGACAGTATTTCACGACATGTTCTTAACATTTCCCAGAAAACACTGCGGTCAACGGTGGAACATGCTATCTTACGATTTTAAATAGTAGCTGAAAATGATGGTCATCAGGTTGAGTATTTATTGTTGTAACAAAATTTGTAATCTGTTATAAATTTATGCTAAGTATTAATGTATGCTAAATATGATCTCCATTAAAAACGCCCTCTCGTGGTAAAACTTTGAACTAATTTTTTATTTCGCTGAAACAAATTCCCATCTCTTCTTTATGTCGTACACATATTTTTACTACTTTCTAAGCAATAGTTTCGTCTGTACACAATTTTGAAGTAGGGTCGTTTAATTATGGACACCCGGTATATAGTATATATTATTTTAAGTCTTAAAAAACAGAAAATTATTCGAAATTAAAGACATAATTCCTTGTTATTATTTAAAAAAAGTAAAATGTAAAAGAAGAAATCGCCCATTTCAGTACGCCAATTTCTATGAAAGAGAGTCTACTGAAGGTAGAAAAATTACAAGCGTTTATTTTAACTTTATTATTAAACTACACTCACGACTAAAAATAAATATTTCTTCTGTGTCTCTCTATCTACCAAAAATTACTATTATCCTTGTCCCTCTTTGGATAGCTGAGAACCGGAAATCGTATAGGTGAAAGGAAGGTTTATTGTGACGCCACACCGGGATGGGGAGAAAGTTACCAGTGAATAATATCAAATTTCATGATTTATCATATATTCCTGCCTCGAACCTTTCAAGTTTCAACATAAAACACACATGACACTAAACATACAGAGTACTAACTAAGGAAATAAGATACATTAAATGAAACACCAAATTCACACTCAATAATATTTCAGAAAATGTATCAAATTTTTTGTAACAAAAAAAAATAATTTTCAAATTTGATCCAAATGCTGCCTTTAAAATTTGCCGCCCAGGGCAGGGTTCCAGTTTGCCCGGCCCTAAAGCCGCCCTTGGTGGCTATTATTATACCTCAGTTGTAACGTTATTTTATTGGCAAGCCTCAGCATATGATTTTCGTCATTCACTGTTTTATGCAAAACGTTCACGTGAGAAAAATTCTTTTATTTCACCCAAAAATATAACTATAGAAGATTTTAATTTCAATATTATAAAAGTTCCGCATTGGGAGAGTAATGTACATATTTTTATATTCAGAAATATTTTTATGAATTATATACAACGCAATAAATTTCTGGTGTGAAAAAAATCAGAAATAATAAATAACTATAAAAATTTTACTAAATATTGCTTAAATCAGAAATACCCAATTAATTTTATTAATAGTTATATGAATAAAGCTATTCAAAATTGTGAGGATTAAAAATTCTTAGATTAAAAATAGTTTAATACTATAAATTTACACACTTCATAGTTATAGTTACCTCAATATTCTATTATTAGTTAAGATTACTTATTATTATTTTATTCATATATACTTTAGTGTCACGAAAGTTATGGTATTTTGTAACTCTTATCAATTTTTGTTTCTATTCTTTTTATACTTTTGTTAAGTGCTACATTTCTGTGATTGACATGCTTTGATCCTTCAGTCAAAAAGACCCCTTAACTGTGATAAAAATTTCAGAAAAAATTCCCAAAGATGGAAAATTTTTTTCAAAGTTTAATTTTGTTTCTTATATTATAAAAGTTAGAAAATAGGATTTTGTTAGAAAAATAAAATTTTAAATACAATAACTACTGTATTTATAATTTTTATACATGTAAGGGGAATCCAAATGAAACCCGGCCACTAGTGGAAAGTAACGTCATGTATTTTATTAACTCAAAAATGTAGTTACACACAGTACACTTACTCAAAAATAGTCGGCAAAACTGTTGGCACATTTATCACTTTTCGACACTAGCTGGTCTTTTCCATCTTTGAAGAAGCTAGTAGTTTTCTGTGAGATCTAGGTCTGAACCCAGTCATAAACTTTGTAATCCATTTTGAATCGATGTCCGTGAATAGCTCGTTTTAGAGGTCCAAGAACATATATATCACAAGAGGAAAGTTCTGGACTGAACGGTTGATGTTCCAGCGTTTCCCACTGTACAGCTGCAATGTCGTTTTCATCGCATTGACGGTGTGTGGGCGGGCATTATCATGCAGGAGAATAATGCCATTGGACAACATGCCTGGCAGTTTCAACTTGATGGCTCATCTAAAGTTGTGTTAAGTGGCTTGATAATGCTGGGCATTGAAGGTGGCTCTCTGTTCCAGTAACTCAACAATCAGTGGACCTTTGTGGTAAAAAAAGGACATCATGATATTACCAGAACTGGTCTTTGATTTCTTTGGAGATGGTGAAGTCATACGTTTACCCTGCTTGCTATGACACTTGCTTTCCTGTTCACAATGGTGACACCATGCTTCATCACCAGTGACAATTTGCGACAAAAATCAGTTTTCTTCTTCATGCTAAAATTGCAGTTGACTCAAAGGAAGCGCATTTCGAGTATTGCGCTTTTTGGAGGTCATTTAGTGGGGTACCCAATCCACATAACTTTTCCAAAAGCTCGTGTTCATGCAGTATGGTGTGAGATGTGCCCAAGCTTTTATCCAGTAACCGAAGATCTCGTCCACTGTGATTATACAGCTGCCCAAGACTAAAGCATTCACTTCCGCAATTATTTCCAGGGTGTGATGACACAATGAGCCTGTCTAGGACGAGCATCGTCTTTCAGTAACTTGCACCCCTCAAGGAATATTTTGCGCCATTCCACAACACTTGAACGACATGCACTGTACTCATCATACACTGAATTCCTCCGTCGATATATTTCATGGTCTCCAGCTCCTTCCGTCGCTAAAATTCGAATCCCTCCTCGTTGTTTCTTCTTACTCGCCTGCATGTTCAGTAGTGCATGATAACCTGTGTGACCACCTTCTCTTCCGCGTGAAACCACGCTGTCGCTATAAAACGTCAAACGTTGCGCAAGCGTTAGTATCTCTACCGATAGATGGTGGCACCATACACGCAGTTACGTGGTGCCACGTTACGTATAATTCGAAGTTAGACGCAATGATCAGTTTTCATTATAATGAACCTAATACATAAAAAGCAATGGAATACACCAGTGCTTCTCAAACTTTCACTATTGGCAACCCAATTTTCAATCATAATTTTTATATATCGCACCTCCTTATTCTATAATAATGCGTTTTCGCGGAAGAAAAATACAATACAATCTTAATTATAAACCGTACAAATTAACAAGATAAGCATTAAATTTTGTATATATTTGTTACTTTTAAGTAATACTTTTTTTAAGCAAATTACTTTTAAGTAGTAGGATCATTATTTTTTTTCTCTAATTTTTAAATTGTAACAGATTGCAAAATGATATTTAATTAAAAAATTATTTCCTCCATGATTCCTTTATAAAAGTGTAAATATTTTTAGAAAAAGAGTCTAGTATATGTTGCTCTCTATCATATCCATCACATTTAACATTAATATTTAAAGCGAGAAGAATGCAAAATGTTTTAACCCAGGAGAGCAGACGCGCTCTCTATACTAATGTCAATAGTCCCGAGAGGAGACTGAGTCCAACCCAATGTTTTTTTTATTGTACACGATAAAAATCACAATTCCGGTGAATAGTTTAACTACAAGAAAATAGAGTCTTTTAAAATTGAACTACAATGTTTCAAAAGTACTTAAACAAATCACAGACACTTTTCGCTAAAATTACAGTAATGATATTTGAAAGCAAAAAGTCATACTTTGTTCAAATTATTGTAGTTTAGCTGTCCTTTGACATTGAGCACCGCGTGACTGCTCTCGTGTTAAACGTATATTCAATATAAAAATATGGATGTTAGTTGTAAAAAACAAATTGTGTAAAACGTGTATTTCATCATGCTTCACATGTTTCAAAATACCCATAAAAATAAATCTTAGCCAAATAAACTTTTAAGGACAGAACTAATGATACCAATAAGTTCTAACGTCAAACGATGACGACTGACGCAAATCTGCTTCCTGGGTGAAAAGTGAATAAGTGTTCCTCTTCGTTCTGCAGCTAATGTACAGTATTTCAATAATAATAACAACATTGATGAATTTTTTATCTTCCTAGAATTTTTCTGTGGGTCTGTTTTTTTGCTTTTTTTCAGAAAAAGTAGCATTTTAGGTTTTAAAAAAAACGTAATAAAAAATCTCTCATCGTGGTATTATAGCAAATCAAACAAATTGTTTTTTTTCTTTCGTTGTAGGATCAGATAGATAATGAAGGTATGAAAGCGGAAACTTTTTTTTTTATTTCTTATGAAGTAATATCGCAAGTTAACATATATATAAATTATAACAGTGTAAATGCGTATTTTTTATATGTCAGAAAGTATTTTTACTTCGTTCCGGTAAATTAAATTTTTGTACCTTTTATTTTCGATATGCTCGCACCCCCTTATAGGTTTATCATGCCTCCTAGGGGGATCCACCCCACAGTTTAAGAAACGCTGGATTACACCCACATCTTATTCAATTAGAGAAAATCAAACAAAGTTTTGAAGCTAAATATAATATAATTAGTATAGTTACATAATATATAAACACGGCCATATGATTTTCATACACAAACAATACATACATTTTACAAATCTTTTACAATATAGTAGTGGGATAACGCAGAATATTATGGTCCTTCTACAAAGTCAGGTTTTGGGCCTCAAATCGGATCTCACAACGGGGATGTGCTCTCCATCCGCCAGGCTTTGGGCTCCTAGAACCCTGCCCCCCACAATTCGAAGGTTGCGGGGGTGTACGTTATACCGCTGCAGTAACGTACATACCCAAACACGGCACTGCGCAGAGCTTATATTGCACTCTGTAATTAACTCGCTTCTCACGGGGGGTTCTCACCATTAACGCCATCTATTTGTAAAATAATGAATTAAGTATCCTAAAGTAGAAACGAGCCAGCCTGGGCTTCACAAAATAGAAACATTAATTTTTCTCTTTCCCGAAGTCAATTCGGGCATCACAAATACTGCACGTAATCGTTACGCGAACTGCTTAAGGGCAACACTTGCAAGAAGTTACAGCTGAGGCAAGTGCCGGGAGAGGATGAAACACACCGCGAAAATGTCAAAATACACTTTGCGTAGTCAATTAGATCGTGAAAATTGATGCGGCCGAGCTATAACACAATTGTTTCGAATTCGGATACTTAAGGTATCCGACTACGCTCGGAGACTTTTTTTTTTAAGTTTTTAAAAAATCACTAACATTTTTACATTTTTAGTTTCATTTTTATACACAATAATAAAAAGTACAGTTAGAAATAATATATGTACATAAAAATTTGCAAAAATTTAAATTTTTAAAGAAATTTTAATCAAATTTTGGAATTTTTTCAAACACTCTATTTTTTAAAATATTTTATATTTTCCATAAAATATTGCTGCAATACATTTTTAAAACACATTTCTAGAGAATGACCTACAAGTATTAAATTACTTCTTTAGAATCAAAAGTTATGGCCAGTCGAGCTTGCGAACTAGGAAATTCAATCAAATTATCGTAACTTTCAGAAAGAAATACAACTATAAAGTAATTAAAAATTGTTCAATTTCTTAGCTCATAGGTCATTCTCTAGATAATACCAATAATAACATTTGTGTAAAATTTAATACAAGTATCTCTAATAGTTTTTTAGATATCATGTTTGAAATATCATGAAATTTACAAAAAAATGGTTTTGAGAAAAATGCATTTAAACTTTATAAAATAAATTTCAAAACAAAATATGACAAGTATATTAGTAAAACTCTCCTGATTTATAATTAACACTCCCACTCTTTGGAAGTTTGTTAAATTTTTTCTTTCTTTGGTTCTCCTTTTTTTTTCTGGTTGATTTTAAAAAAGGCAAAGACTGTTGTTTCGAGTCACCGACTCGAAAGATGTCAACAAATCTCTCATCACGCAGTATATAATTCCCTGCATTTATGCCAAATGCTTTCAAAATACCTAACACATCAATGAAAGCTTTTTTAAAAATAATGACGGTAATATATGGGTACCCAAAGAAAATGCTTTTAGCTCGATAAAAGTTTCTTTCAAAATGATTTGCCACAAACAGGCGCTAAATGATACATTTTTATTTGTGTCTTACCGTGGAGGCAATTTTATAATAACTGCTTATCACTCTGCTTTGTGTACACAGGTTTAACAATATTTTAAAGTTTCACAGTAACACAAACAATTTTTTCTGTTTATTGTTTTCTGGTGTCGTTTCCTCGTTGATAGTCACACCAGTTCTCAGCTCAAATCGGGCACGGCCCATATATGGGTTTCTCCCTGCTGGAGCAACAGTGAAAAAATACTGCTATTGTAGCACTTAGCATAGCTTTGGCGTGATTGGTGTTAGTGCTAAAACAGTGTAGAATTTTATTAAAAATAACATTGATAAGTTTTTCCTTCTCACCGAGGTTTTTCTCGCCTTTTTTAAAAATTTTCTTTTCCGACTACTCAATATTTCTTAGAAGTATCTTATGCACTCATATAATGCCATTGTTGACACCATACACATCTTTAACAGAAAGGTATCCTTGTAATCACCATCACAAAATAAATACATATTTTTAAGATTTCGTAGTGCAAAAACATACAAAGATTTTCTGATTTTCTATCACTATGTTTGAAGTAAATCCCAGATGATTGCAGGAAAACGCATGTATGACTGGACTGATAGAATTCTAAAAAACTTTGATAGCATTTCCAAATCTAGAATTTCCCAGTGTCAATGCATAAAAGTTTCTATAGAAACCACATTTAGCGATGAATGTCCATGTGTCTCTGCCATCGACGCATATTCCACATTCTTCAACTGACATTTTGAAACATTTTATAATGCTTTTCGCTTAAAAAGCAGTGTCGTTCATGGCATCTTTATCTGTTGGTGTAGCAGCACAGACAAGACTTTCTTTCACAAAGTCTAAATGCTCCTTTTGTCATACAAGGCCAGTTCAGCTTAGCACATAGCTTTTTCACAGATAAATGTCATCTTTCAATCACTCACCTTCCACAAATAAGTTGCAAATTAATAATACTTTGCTTTTTTAGCTTTTCAGTAGCTGAAAAAAGGGCGATAGTACTTTAATCGGAGCATTTTTGAAGACACATTAGAAGTCAGTCCAAACATGTAATCTTCATGCAGGTACAGATTGTTCTCAAAACAATTGGAGAAACACAAACTTGAAAACACACTTCCCAATTTAAATAAAATATTCTATTACCTCTTAATGTTCCACTAAAACATTCTTTGTTCTGTGAAAATACCTTTACTTATCCCAGTTTTCGTTCATTACAAGTTTGAGCACTTCAAGTCAAGAACATTACAAGTCAACACTTCCACTGTTTTTGTAAATGTCTCACCAGCATAGTTACGTTTTCAAGAGGTTAATTTGATTCATTTTTTAACCCTTATAAGCAAATAATATCAAAAGCAGATTGTTCAGAAACAATTAACAATTAAAAATTGTACAATTAAAGCAAAAAAAAAAAATCAAGTTTTTGAAGAAATTTGCGAGCAACTTTCGAAAGTTTCAAATCAAAACAAAAACATGTGAGGTCAGAAGAAACAGATGTTGCCAATCGCAAAAGTCCAATTAAAAGATTGAAATTGTTGCCTATCAATAAAATAGTTAAAAAAAATGTCAGAAATTGTTTTTAAAATTATAATGGGTTGAAATTGCAAAAATTATGGGTAAAAAGCATGTTAAGCAGTCAACTTCCGGTTTCGATTTCACCTCTTCCGGTTTCAATTTCACCGCTGTAATAATATTTTAAAAACCTGTAACTTTTTTCTAACTATCGCACAGACAAAACAAAGGCAGATTTAGATAGATAATTGTTTGAATTTTAAAAATATCAAATAAAAAGAAAATGTGATTTTTGACCGAAAATGACGTTTTCAACGTAGTCGGATACCTTAAGTCTTCATTTCGCTGATATCTTTTTTGCAACAACCATTGCTGCAAGTACTCCATTGGTGAGCCTTGCCCGAGTGGCGCGGAGGATGACCTGTTGCTCATTAATACCACCCACTCATTTTTTAGCATACGGATTACGCGATTATTTCAAATTCTAACTAGGCTAATAGGTCTTGGATAACGACATCATAGGTGGTAAGTCCAAGAAATAGCAAAGGGGCTGCGGTAGCCCAGTGGTTAAGGCATCCAACCATGGCAGGCATGTCATGCGTTCGATCCCAGTACCACTAAAGACCCGCCGTGTAGGGCAGCGATGCACGTTAAATCTGTCGAGAGCTGAAACGTCCTCCCGTTGGTGTGGTGTGGTAGTTAGGAGAGGGGGGTGCCAGCTCAGGTGTCGTCCACGTCACTTGACCATGGTTCAAAATTACGTGGTCCGTCGCCAAAAGCCCTCGTGTAGCTGAACAGTGCGACGTTAATATTAACTCACTCACTCACCCAAGAAATAGCAATGGCAACAACGTGATAAGATTAATCACTTGTAATTGGCTCGTTTAGTAGAGCGCAAATTGTTCAAAGAAATGCAGGTTTTAAGGTAAATAAACATTCATTGGCCTTGAAAAATGAAATCATTTGCAAATAAATATAAACAAAAGTTATAAAAAAACTACTGTGAGGAATTTATGTTTGATTTATATATATATATATATATTTTGTCCTGTTTTGATGATGAAATATACGTAGGTATTCAACACCGTTCGTAATTTGTTTCAAAAAGAACATTAGTTCTGAATACGGTATAGAAAGAAAATAGTAGTGTTCTAAATTTAAGCGATACATTATTGAATTAATTCTGAATTGAAATGGAATTCTGAATGACAGGAATGAGTTAAATCAACAATTAACTGGAGTAAATACATCATCGATTATTATTTGCATAAGTTAACAGAAACAAATATAACCAGCTACAATTTCAATCAAACAACATTGTGCATCAGAAATGGATGTAAAATCATATATGGAGATCCTATATACTTTAAGCGAAGTAAAGTGTTAATTTACAATCATAAATTATAAAACAATGACTGCTCATTTAAGGTGTCCAGTCAGACCGATATTCTTTGAAGTAATTTAATTTATTATTGATTTTAGAGAGGTATATATACAAAGAAGATCATAATGTAAAAAAAGTTAATTGAATTAGTAGATAAATTCAATTTTCTGAAATTTGTAGTAAAACATATTTTTAAAGTGAAAACTGGTTTAGGCACGTTTTGATGAAGAATAGTAGTTAAAATATACCGGATCTGGAACAGTGGAGCCGGTGGCGCCAGGAGGTTGAGGCGCATGCAAACAAAAGAGGGTGGAAGTCCCCCCCCTCGGATCTGAACCGGGAAGATGGTTTGTGATTGATAAGGGTTTCGAAGATCTGTACTGATAAGAAATACACGCTTTTAGCGATAACGAGTTATATTCTGATATAGTTTTAATTAAATGATTATGATTTTTTTAATTACGTCATTGGAAGCAAATTTTAATTGGGATAAAGAGACAAATTTTTCTGTACATATGATTATTTTTATATAATTCCGTATAAATCTATTTCTGAAAATCATGATATACGTGTTGAATGATTATTTGTTATATTTCAAATTTGATGCTTTGTGCTTGTGATTTCTGAAACAGAGGATTGAAAATTAAGCGAACGAAAGGGAGTGGAAATCCCCCCCGGGTCTGAACCGGGAGGATGGTACCCCCTCCGCTCTGATAAGGGTTTCGGGGCTCTGTAAATGGGTGCTAGAAATGCATGTTTTTAGAGATAACAAGTTATATTCTTATATAGTTTTAACTAAATTGGAAGAATTCTGATTTTTTTTAAGTACGTCATTGGAAGCAAATTTTAATTAGGATAAAGGGTCAAACTTTTCTGTACATATAAATATTTGTATATAATTCTGATAAAGTCTATTTCTGAAAATTATGATATACGTGTTGAATGATTGTTTATTACATTTCAAATTTGATACTTTGTGCATAACTAAAATATATTTTTCATTGATTTTGCATGTATTTTTTTTTTTTTTATAATTCTGAGATAACTTAAAAATACTATGCTTATATAAAGTAAAAAAGTTCTGCATATGTTTTTTTTTTTTTTCGTTTGCAAAGTAATTTCCTTACATGAAACATCCCTTTCCTATGATAATATATGCGGACCTTGTAATTCTGGTAAAACTTTCTTTGTTAGACGAATCTTAGAAATAAAATTAATTAATTCTTTTCCTCCCAAAATTATTTGGCGTTATGGAATTTATCCAAAATTGTTTGATAAGATGTCTGACATAGAATTTCGTGAAGGCATGCCTTTCGATGTAGAAGAGATATATATTACTAATGCTTTCGTAATAATAGATGACTTAATGAATGAAGTAGGAGATGACAAAAGAACTTTCAAACTTGTTCACGAAAGGAAGACATCATAGAGATATTTCCGTAATATTTATTTTATAAAATATTTTTTGCAATGAAAAACAAATTATAGGAATATTTTTTTAAATACTTCCTACCTAAGTTGTTTTAAAAATGTTAGAGACAAGCAATAGATCTCTTGTCTAGCAAGACAAATGTATCCATCTCAATCGAAATTTATGATTGGAAAACTATAGGAAATAAAAATGCTGCAAATTTGACTATTCACTTTGTGAGAGGTAGAAAAATAAAACCTTTCGTTCGAATCATTTAATGAATTTTTCAAAAGAAAAAAATTTTCATAGAGTTTGGTTACGAATAAATATCTCAGAACAAAACCATTGTATGCAAAACCTTTGTCATGGATATAATATTAAGTGTGGTTTGTGTTCTTCAACATTTGTTTTTAATTTTTATATAGTCTGTTTCCCTTCTTGTTCCTTACACTTAAATATATTAATATGAGTAAAGTAATTAAAAAAGTTGAAAAAATATTGAAAAAAAAATTTAAAAATATTGAAAAAAGATGAAAAATATTGAAATATTTAGAAATTGAGTATTGAGTATTTAAGTTAAAAGCAATAGTGATAAAATTTCTTTTTTTCATATTAATCTTAAAATAATAATAACTTTATAAATTTAAATATATGGTAAACTTATAAAAAAATTCAAAGCAAGATCTTATTCATCTTATAATAATAATAATACAAACACAAAATATGAGAACAAAAAATATTGTATTTATTCACCTTCTAAAATTTATTCTTACATTATATCATTTCTTAAAATATTGATACAATCTGAAATCTTTCTGTTTGCTTCGAACAAATTCATATAAAATATAATTCATTGAAAAGCCTTTACTGATTTTCAACAAGAAAAATATAAAATAATGACCACATAGAAATAAGGAATATCCCTTGGTTAATCCATTTCTCAATAAATAAAGTCCTTCAGATCTCAACAATTTTCCTTTTACAAAACAATGTGCTAACAGAAAACTTAATTTAATCTTATATTTTTTAAAATGTATTATATGAGAAGCATTGAAATAAGTAACATCATTCAATATGAATAATAAAAACATTCGACAGGTATATGCATAAAATGAAGAGGAAACATTTACATTCTTAAACATGAAAGAATAAGATATATACAGAAATCAATATTTATAAAAGAAACTATTTAATTAAATTCTCATTTATATAAAATATTAGTTTTCATTTATATGGCAGTTACCGAAAGCTAAAGTTGTAATACCATCTTCAAGAATATATCTTATCGAAGGGGCAAAGTGATTTTTTTTTACTTTTTACAGAATGTATTTGATGTATAGAACTGTTATATATATAATGGGTTTAAACTCTTCACGACTTCTATACTTATTTATGAGGCAATTTTTATAGTCTTCATCAGAAATTTTACTTTTTAAAATAGATATATGTATCTCTTTTGCTGTATTTTTTTTCTAAAGTTAATGTTTTTATGCTGTATATTTTTTCATTGATACCTACGAACTCAGTTGCTACCATACCATTTAACTCATCTGTCATTTTTCCGAGAAAATTATTAGTTAAAGGATTATAAAGAAAATAATTTGGAAACTGTTACTCTTATTGGTAAACTAATTTAAATTTTGCAAAGCTAGCAGTGAAATTTATGTGTCGAGGAGGCATGAAGACGAAAAACAGTTTCTTAAAATTGGCCTTTAATAATCAATCATAAAGTCACTTTGCTCGTTACTGGAGCGATAAAAACAATAAGTTCAAAAAACAACATTACCAGAGACATCCGATTCGAACCGTCTTCTAATATTGTAAAATTAATTTCTAATCTAAAATGGTGATGCAACCTGCAGTTGCATTGCCAACCAGCCTTTCTCTCCCTCTAAGAGAGAAACCACTCACACACTTCTTATATTTCCGTTTCTCCTTCCTTTTCTGAAAAACTAACATGAGCCGAGTTTAAATACTCGCTCGATTTGCATGGCAGTTGCTGCCAACCACAAATAACGAAACTCAAAAAGATCGGGTTCGAATCGGTGTGCTTCCTTTCATTGAGATCATGGAACGGGATTGGAAAAACGACACAAGGAGATCATAAAAATTTGGATCCGACTTTTTTAAATATCTAACAATCGGCCCCCTTTTTCCAATCTCGCACCATTATCTCTTACAAATCAGTAAATTAATTTTAATCTATAATTACATGTTATACAATTTAACACAAAAAATACATTTTATTCACAATCTTTATTGTAATAAACAAACTAATATTTTAATCTTAAACAAAGTCTTATTCTCTAAAAAGAAATAATTTTCTACAATATTCTAACAGTTTTTCCTTTACCATGGGTTTGGTAAAAATGTCCGCCAAATTATTTTGGTACCTATATATTTAATTTGGAAAACCTTGTCGTATATCAAATTCCTTAGAAAATGATAACGAACATCGATATGTTTTGTTCTATAATTTTCTACCGGTGACTTTGAAAAACTTATAGCAGCTTGATTATCACAAAACATTACATTTTCACTTAATTCCAAATTTAAACTTTTATTATCAATTACATTCTTTAGCCAAATGAATTCCTTAGCTGCTTCTGTTAAACTAACATACTCAGCTTCCATGGTCGACAGACTAACGGATTTTTGCTTGAAAGTTCGCCATGAAATTGGAGTTTCGTCTATAAAAGTTATGAACCCTCCCATCGACACTCGATCATCCCTATTTGTAGCAAAATCTGAGTCTGAATAACATCTTAGTTTTAATGATTTAACTTTTGAAAGTTCTAATTGGTATTCTTGAAATACCTCTTCAAATGACTCACCTCGTAATTGTGTGTTACCCCTCGCGCAACTAAGCGGGCCTTGTATCTAACAATTTTATTATTTTCATCATATTTAATGGTATAAACCCAACGGTTTTCTAAAATTTTTATATTATCCGGATGATCAGCTAAATCCCAAACTTTACGTTCCTTCATTACGTTAATTTCTTTATCCATTGCATCATGCCATTTCGATGCGTCTCTGGATCTTATCGCCTATTTGTAACAGTTAGGAATAGTTACTTCAACCATAAGAGCTTCTTGTTGCTCTGACAAATCTGAAAATCCCTGGGATTCGGTATTATCTTTTCTAAAATTAAATAAACTAGGATCATACTTAATTTTATGCCTCTTACAGTATCTCTCTATTTCGTTAAAAGATTTCAATCGGGTTGTTTCCCCTTCTATACTATAATATACGTTAGATCCAGTTACTTTCCTACCTATATTTCGAATCCACTTAACCTCTGTACATGGGATCAATCTATGATTATCGGAACATACATTTGGTTTTTTCAGATGTTGAGGGCGTTTCCGTACTTGTCTTTGAAACTAAACGACTCGTTAATGAATCTTTTACTCTATCAAAATCATCCTCATCATCATAATAAGGAAGGTTTAAATTATATCCAAGGTTACTATTAACTTTTTGTCTAAAATTAATTCCCCTCTTATTTTCATCAAATCTTACATTAATAGTCTCGACTAATTTATTTTCATCTATCAACCATATTCTATAACCCTTAGTACGTTGTGCGTATCCCATCATAATTCCCATTTTCGCACGCATATCGAATTTTTTTTCTAATTTGTTTTGGCACACCAGCATATGCCAAACATCCAAAAGGTTTTAGATGCAATACCGATGGTTTTCTACCTGAATATTTTTCGAAACGCGTTTTGTTACCGTCTTTGTGACAAATTCGATTCCACGCATAAGTGAAACAAAGTAATGCTTCTCCCCAAAACTTATGGGGAACTTCACTAGACTTAAGCAATGTTTTGATGCCATCTAGAGCGGTTAAATTGAATCTCTCCGCGACCCCATTCATTTCTGGCGTATATGAATTTGTTACCTCATGCTTTATACCCAGTTCTGTCAAGAAATTATCCATATCTTTATTACAAAATTCTAGTCCGCCATCAGTTCTAACTGCCATTACCTTTTTACTTAGAAAACGTTCTGCTCGTTTCTGAAATCTTATAAACGTATGAAATACGTCAGATTTATTTCGGATGGGAAATACAGTCACCTTTCTTGAATAATCGTCAATTATACTCAAGAAATATTTATTACCGCCTTGGCTTTCAGTTGGCATTGGACCACAGAGGTCCATATGCAACAATCCCAATGGACGTTTTAATCTTACGGCCCCCGTCTTTTTGAATGAAACTCTCTTGGACTTTGCTAATTTACACGGTATACAATGAGTCTTACCATTATCAGTTAAGCGTGGGAGACCTTTTACACTATCATTTTTACTAGTTTTTACCAAGTAATCGTTATTAACATGACAAAAGCGTTGATGCCATATTTCTATTGATCCGTTTTTTGTTTTAGCGGTTACATCACTAAAAAAACTAATTTCTTTACTCTTTGGTATAATATAATGATCCGGCTTAAAAAATACAAATTTCCATGGCGTGTCGCCGAGAACAATTTTATCCAGTCTTTATTAAAAACATTAATTTTACCTTTAGTACCCACAAAATGCACACCTTTACTTTCTAATCTGGAACCAGATAACAAATTTCTCCTCAACTTAGGATTAAATAAAACATCAGTCAAAGTTATTTCATGAAACCTCCCCTTATATTTTACCCGAAATCTAAGTGTACCGATTCCTTCTACGGGACAACTTTTATCCTCCGTTGCTAACGACATTTTCATGTTAGTTATCGGCTTAAGATCTAAAAATAAACTCTTGTCATTACAAAAATGACTCGTGGCAGCAGTATCTATTACCCAAAGACCTTTATCAAACTCTGTGTTAAAAGTTTCATTTAGAGACTTTTTCTCTTTACAGTTTACTTTAAGATGCCCGTACTTATTACATACATAACACGGACCTATAGTCTTAATAGATTGTTTAACATTTTTAATAGTTTTACAGTTAAATACCTTACCACTTTTCTTTTGGTAATCATTCTTGCCATTTGGATCTCCATGAGCTGCAGCCGTAGCACCAGGTAACGTCTTCGACTTCTTCGAAGTGAAACTGCTCAAGTAAGCATTCTCCACCAAATCTTGTTTCATCAACTGAAGACGATTGGCTTCTAATATCAGCTCTGCTTCAATTTTGACAACTCTGAAGTCCTCTTCTTTCCATCTGTAGATTTGTTGCACGGTAGACTGGAATTCCTGAGGAAGCCACCTTATTAATTGCAATCCTATGTACAGGTCGTCCAATTTATGACCCGCTTCTTGTAGTCTGGTTGCCGCTGTCTTTACACGAGATATGAAGATTCCAACATCTTCCCCTGGTTGGTATTTTGTTCCAAAAATTGATCTAATAGTTGAATTATTCTTGCTTTTGTGACTGGTTCGAAGTGATCTTTTAATATCTTCCATGCCGTTACTCCGTCAGTTGTTTCCGTTATCAGATTTTTCAAATCTGAACTGATGTTAGTATAGATCAACGTATAACATCTATCCTTACGAAGTTGTAGATCTAATTTTTCCTTGTATGTTGCCTCTTCATCAGGTTGCTCTGGCTTGGTCTGCATTATAAACTGCCAGCAACCATAATGCATTAAGAGTACTTGCATATCATGCTTCCATGTGTTCCAGTTATTTGGAGTCAACACTGATATCTTGTTGTTAAACTCCATACCTGTTACTCGATTTAGCGTACTAGCAACATAGTTCATAAAAAATAGTTCTAGACTGGAACAGTATTTAAATAGACAAAGTTCATGGCCTGGTTCAACTGCTTAGCCTGTCTCGACACAGAGCATGGACTGGTCCCATAACCAAATTTGTTACTCTTATTGGTAAACTAATTTAAATTTTGCAAAGCTAGCAGTGAAATTTATGTGTCGAGGAGGCATGAAGACGAAAAACAGTTTCTTAAAATTGGCCTTTAATAATCAATCATAAAGTCACTTTGCTCGTTACTGGAGCGATAAAAACAATAAGTTCAAAAAACAACATTACCAGAGACATCCGATTCGAACCGTCTTCTAATATTGTAAAATTAATTTCTAATCTAAAATGGTGATGCAACCTGCAGTTGCATTGCCAACCAGCCTTTCTCTCCCTCTAAGAGAGAAACCACTCACACACTTCTTATATTTCCGTTTCTCCTTCCTTTTCTGAAAAACTAACATGAGCCGAGTTTAAATACTCGCTCGATTTGCATGGCAGTTGCTGCCAACCACAAATAACGAAACTCAAAAAGATCGGGTTCGAATCGGTGTGCTTCCTTTCATTGAGATCATGGAACGGGATTGGAAAAACGACACAAGGAGATCATAAAAATTTGGATCCCACTTTTTTAAATGTCTAACAGAAACAAATATATGGGTCATTTCAATAAAAAAGTAGTAAGTTTTCTTTGAATAGATACAAGGTCGTTATTAATTATTTTATAAGCATAAAATGCTGGAGATGCTATGAATTTATTAGCTCTTTTCTCTCTATTCATTAGATAAATCTTAACTTTTTGCGTAAATTTTTCATTGTTTTACCAAACACGGCATTGTTTAAAAGTTTAAAGAGATCTTTTTCGAAATTGTTGCTTGCTCGTTTTCGATGTTCAGTATTAAAATCTATATAATTTTTTAACCGAGGACTTCGTTTGAATTTTAGAAATTGATGTATTTTTTTTTAAATTTTTAAACCTAATTATACATATAACTTCAAATTTCTATAATGAAGAACATATTTAGTTTTATTTCTTAAGTTAGGAGCCAATTTTTCCACAGACTTCGATTCTAAAATACTGAATTCTTTAGCAATATTTTTAGTATAGGAGGAACATTCAGACACTTCAACTTTTCTGGAGCTAATGGATAGCAGTTATGCAAATCGTGCAATTAATCTGGATATTCTAACTTAAAATATACAACTTATATCCGAATCGTCTGGTACATCCATGAAGTTAACGTATTCATCAGTCCAGGAAAAGTCGTGTGTAGACAAATTTTGCGACATTGCTCAACCATATAGATTGTTTGCATCTAAATATATAATGTAACTACTAGGTAGACTTGAATCATAGGTTGTGATAAATACACATTGTTAGCCTTAGCGTAGCGATGACCCATCATCGCAACACCTCCGAGAATTCCTTTTTCGATGAATAAAAGGCATGTCTATATCAGTTAAAAGATCCAATCGTACTTTTGTCATTTTATAAGACATGCTTGCCATACCAAACCAGGAGGCGTATATGTATTACATGGATCAATTTTGTAGTAATTTTGGCATAGAGTTCTAAAGTTTTCAAATATGTCTGAAAATAATACGTCTACGGTTACACACAAATCACGATAATCTCCCAATGTGCGCATTTGAAACATGTTCCATCTATGGTGAGCATATTCGTAGTCTTCTCTGGATACATTTTTATTTGTTAGACTGTTGAAAAAAGCTGATTGAGGAGGGAGCTGCGTTTCATAAAATTTAGAAAAGGAATCAAAATATTCATATGGATAGCAACCCTTTCTAGTTATAAATTGTGCATTACTTGCAAAATACCTATCCCAAAGATGAAATTTACAAGGCTTTAAAGTTGGGCAAGTTACTCTAGAGAAGTATTTAAAAATTGAAAAGATTCAATGAAACGTAATGACCTCAGAGTAAAAAAAAAATTCACTATGTCGGGAATGCATAGAAAAAAGAAATCAAAATTTTTAGTTGATTTTTTAAAATTAAAATTCAATTTAATTATGTCAAATGATCCAAATGAAGCACGAGAAAGTACGGCAGAACGCTTGAAGGAGTTTTTTTTTTTGTAAAAATTTAAATAACATTTTGAATCTAAAGGACTTATAACCTATTTCAGCTACCATAAACCTATTGTTTTCTTCTTAGAATACAATTAATTCCCAAATATGATTGTATATTTCGCACAAAAACATTCCTTTATGAGTACAGACATATGAACAAATAATTTTATAGGGCGATACTAACATCTCCTGGTTTTTTATTCACTTAACTGACCTCAGAAATAACATTACAAAATTTGAAGTTATCACTTCTAACGTGTGGTCATAAGCACACACACGATCTTTTTTTTAATCGAAGTTTTCTGTTTTTACCCTCGATTATCGAATTTCAAGGATAAATACATTTTTACCAATCAAATTTTATTATTTACATTGAATTGAGTGGATGGACAATACTCGATTGACATCAAAATGTTTATAACTGTGTGAGAAATATTGTGTAGTTTACATGAATTTGCAACATAAAATTAAGCAGATGTTCTTGCTTCAATTTAGATTTTTTACATCGAATCTGTTGATATATCAATAATTTATTCATTCTCTTTTATTGTAGGTTTTTTCTCACAAATGTAAAAATGTGCATTTAGTTTTGCAAGACATTGTACTAACGATTAAAAACCCGTATAGCAAACAATAAAATATTAAAATTGCAGTAGGTAATACATATAAAGATTTCTTTTAGCGTTTTATATCCTTTATTAAATTATAATAAATGTTTAAAAACTATTGCAAAATAAAATTGTTGTATATTAAACAAAACTTTTAATTTCTTAAAGACAGGCTTAAGCTTTAAATTCTTGTGGGTATAGACGTGAATCCATTTTTCATATACATTTATAAGTTTCTTTTGGATTTTTTTTTATTGTGACTCGTGGAATCCTTGGGTACGCCTCATTGAACCTCAGGGTTCCATGGAATATAGTTTGAAGGCCACTGGTTTAGACTTTCGAAATGATCAAGATAACAGGATTTTAGTATTTGGAGAAGAGTCTCTGTACCTTTTGGAAAATAGAAAGACCATTTTCTTAGATGGAACTTTTAAAAGTTATCCGAAACAATTTTCTTAAATATATAAACACCGTACCATTTGAAAACGTCGTAAAAGAATTCGAAACATCGAAAAATTTAGAAAAATGTCTAAAATCTTTAAGTTTTGTAACAAGTGAGACTAAATCCAATGGTAAACGACATTTATGCCTTTGTAATACAGGTTAGTATTAATTTACTTGTATTTATTTTTCTTTTATATACTTGTATCTGTTTTACATACTTTACTCTTCTAGTACTTATCTTTACTTACATTAATGAAGCTAATTAATTTTATGGTAATTAATTTATTTAACTCTAAAATACAAATCCCTGAGATTTGACCATACTCTTTATTATACTATTACTTATTATTAATTTTTAAATATTTATCTGAAAGTTTTTATTTTTAATACATTTTGCTATGTTTAAAACGCATTCCCACTATAATATCTTAACAATTCAATGTAAATTAAATTTGATTGGTAAAAATGTATTTATCCTTGAAATTCGATAATCGAGGGTAAAAACAGAAAACTTCGATGAAAAAAAAGATCGTGTGTGTGCTTATGACCACACGTTAGAAGTGATAACTTCAAATTTTGTAATGTTATTTCTGAGGTCAGTTAAGTGAATAAAAAACCAGGAGATGTTAGTATCGCCCTATAAAATTATTTGTTCATATGTCTGTACTCATAAAGGAATGTTTTTGTGCGAAATATACAATCATATTTGGGAATTAATTGTATTCTAAGAAGAAAACAATAGGTTTATGATACCTGAAATAGGTTATAAGTCCTTTAGATTCAAAATGTTATTTAAATTTTTAAAAAAAAAAAAACTCCTTCAAGCGTTCTGCCGTACTTCCTCGTGCTTCATTTGGATCATTTGACATAATTAAATTGAATTTTAATTTTAAAAAATCAACTAAAAGTTTTGATTTCTTTTTTCAATGCATTCCCGACATAGTGAATTTTTTTTTTTTTACTCTGAGGTCATTACGTTTCATTGACTCTTTTCAATTTTTAAATACTTCTCTAGAGTAACTTGCTCAACTTTAAAGCCTTGTAAATTTCATCTTTGGGATAGGTATTTTGCAAGTAATGCACAATTTATAACTAGAAAGGGTTGCTATCCATATGAATATTTTGATTCCTTTTCTAAATTTTATGAAACGCAGCTCCCTCCTCAATCAGCTTTTTTCAACAGTCTAACAAATAAAAATGTATCCAGAGAAGACTACGAATATGCTCACCATAGATGGAACATGTTTCAAATGCGCACATTGGGAGATTATCGTGATTTGTGTGTAACCGTAGACGTATTATTTTCAGACATATTTGAAAACTTTAGAACTCTATGCCAAAATTACTACAAAATTGATCCATGTAATACATATACGCCTCCTGGTTTGGTGTGGCAAGCATGTCTTATAAAATGAAAAAAGTACGATTGGATCTTTTAACTGATATAGACATGCCTTTTATTCATCGAAAAAGGAATTCTCGGAGGTGTTGCGATGATGGGTCATCGCTACGCTAAGGCTAACAATGTGTATTTATCACAACCTATGATTCAAGTCTACCTAGTAGTTACATTATATATTTAGATGCAAACAATCTATATGGTTGAGCAATGTCGCAAAATTTGTCTACACACGACTTTTCCTGGACTGATGAATACGTTAACTTCATGGATGTACCAGACGATTCGGATATAAGTTGTATATTTTAAGTTAGAATATCCAGATTAATTGCACGATTTGCATAACTGCTATCCATTAGCTCCAGAAAAAGTTGAAGTGTCTGAATGTTCCTCCTATACTAAAAATATTGCTAAAGAATTCAGTATTTTAGAATCGAAGTCTGTGGAAAAATTGGCTCCTAACTTAAGAAATAAAACTAAATATGTTCTTCTTTATAGAAATTTGAAGTTATATGTACAATTAGGTTTAAAAATTTAAAAAAAATACATCAATTTCTAAAATTTAAACGAAGTCCTCGGTTAAAAAATTATATAGATTTTAATACTGAACATCGAAAACGAGCAAGCAACAATTTTGAAAAAGATCTCTTTAAACTTTTAAACAATGCCGTGTTTGGTGAAACAATGAAAAATTTACGCAAAAAGTTAAGATTTATCTAATGAATAGAGAGAAAAGAGCTAATAAATTCATAGCATCTCCAGCATTTCATGCTTATAAAATAATTAATAACGACCTTGTATCTATTCAAAGAAAACTTACTACTTTTTTATTGAAATGACCCATATATTTGTTTCCAAATTATTTTCTTTATAATCCTTTAACTAATAATTTTCTCGGAAAAATGACAGATGAGTTAAATGGTATGGTAGCAACTGAGTTCGTAGGTATCAATGAAAAAATATACAGCATAAAAACATTAACTTTAGAAAAAAAATACAGCAAAAGAGATACATATATCTATTTTAAAAAGTAAAATTTCTCATGAAGACTATAAAAATTGCCTCATAAATAAGTATAGAAGTCGTGAAGAGTTTAAACCCATTATAACAGTTCTATACATCAAATACATTCTGTAAAAGTAAAAAAAATCACTTTGCCCCTTCGATAAGATATATTCTTGAAGATGGTATTACAACTTTAGCTTTCGGTAACTGCCATATAAATGAAAACTAATATTTTATATAAATGAGAATTTAATTAAATAGTTTCTTTTATAAATATTGATTTCTGTATATATCTTATTCTTTCATGTTTAAGAATGTAAATGTTTCCTCTTCATTTTATGCATATACCTGTCGAATGTATTTATTATTCATATTGAATGATGTTACTTATTTCAATGCTTCTCATATAATACATTTTAAAAAAATATAAGATTAAATTAAGTTTTCTGTTAGCACATTGTTTTGTAAAAGGAAAATTGTTGAGATCTGAAGGACTTTATTTATTGAGAAATGGATTAACCAAGGGATATTCCTTATTTCTATGTGGTCATTATTTTATATTTTTCTTGTTGAAAATCAGTAAAGGCTTTTCAATGAATTATATTTTATATGAATTTGTTCGAAGCAAACAGAAAGATTTCAGATTGTATCAATATTTTTAAGAAATGATATAATGTAAGAATAAATTTTAGAAGGTGAATAAATACAATATTTTTTGTTCTCATATTTTGTGTTTGTATTATTTTTATTATAAGATGAATAAGATTTTGCTTTGAATTTTTTTTTTTTTTATAAGTTTACCATATATTTAAATTTATAAAGTTATTATTATTTTAAGATTAATATGAAAAAAAGAAATTTTATCACTATTGCTCTTAACTTAAATACTCAATACTCAATTTCTAAATATTTCAATATTTTTCATCTTTTTTCAATATTTTTAAATTTTTTTCAATATTTTTCAACTTTTTTAATTACTTTACTCATATTAATATATTTAAGTGTAAGGAACAAGAAGGGAAACAGACTATATAAAAATTAAAAACAAATGTTGAAGAACACAAACCACACTTAATATTCTATCCATGACAAAGGTTTTGCATACAATGGTTTTGTTCTGAGATATTTATTCGTAACAAAACTCTATGAAAATTTTTTCTTTTGAAAAATTCATTAAATGATTCGAACGAAAGGTTTTATTTTTCTATCTCTCACAAAGTGGATAATCAAATTTGCAGCATTTTTATTTCCTATAGTTTTCCAATCATAAATTTCGATTGAGATGGATACATTTGTCTTGCTAGACAAGAGATCTATTACTTGTCTCTAACATTTTTAAAACAATTTAGGTAGGAAGTATTTAAAAAAATATTCCTATAATTTGTTTTTCATTGCAAAAAATATTTTATAAAATAAATATTACGGAAATATCTCTATGATGGCTTCCTTTCGTGAACAAGTTTGAAAGTTCTTTTGTCATCTCCTACTTCATTCATTAAGTCATCTATTATTACGAAAGCATTAGTAATATCTCTCTCTCTCTTCTACATCGAAAGGCATGCCTTCATGAAATTCTATGTCAGACATCTTATCAAACAATTTTGGATAAATTCCATAACGCCAAATAATTTTGGGAGGAAAAGAATTAATTAATTTTATTTCTAAGATTCGTCTAACAAAGGAAGTTTTACCAGAATTACAAGGTCCGCATATATTATCATAGGAAAGGGATGTTTCATGTAAGGAAACTACTTTGCAAACGAAAAAACATATGCAGAACTTTTACTTTATATAAGCATAGTATTTTTAAGTTATCTCAGAATTATAAAAAAAAAATACATGCAAAAATCAATGAAAATATATTTTAGTTATGCACAAAGTATCAAATTTGAAATGTAATAAACAATCATTCAACACGTATATCATAATTTTCAGAAATAGACTTTATCAGAATTATATACAAATATTTATATGTACAGAAAAGTTTGACCCTTTATCCTAATTAAAATTTGCTTCCAATGACGTACTTAAAAAAAATCAGAATTCTTCCAATTTAGTTAAAACTATATAAGAATATAACTTGTTATCTCTAAAAACATGCATTTCTAGCACCCATTTACAGAGCCCCGTAACCCTTATCAGAGCGGAGGGGGTACCATCCTCCCGGTTCAGACCCGGGGGGGATTTCCACTCCCTTTCGTTCGCTTAATTTTCAATCCTCTGTTTCAGAAATCACAAGCACAAAGCATCAAATTTGAAATATAACAAATAATCATTCAACACGTATATCATGATTTTCAGAAATAGATTTATACGGAATTATATAAAAATAATCATATGTACAGAAAAATTTGTCTCTTTATCCCAATTAAAATTTGCTTCCAATGACGTAATTAAAAAAATCATAATCATTTAATTAAAACTATATCAGAATATAACTCGTTATCGCTAAAAGCGTGCATTTCTTATCAGTACAGATCCCCGAAACCCTTATCAATCACAAACCATCTTCCCGGTTCAGATCCGGGGGGGGGGACTTCCACCCTCTTTTGTTTGCATGCGCCTCAACCTCCTGGCGCCACCGGCTCCACTGTTCCAGAACCGGGGTATATTTTAACTACTAAGAATGAATCTAACTTAAGCGTCAATTTCGGTTGCGGTACACTAAATCGGCTTAATTCGGCTCCAGGCAACAATCGTGCTAATATCGGCAACACTTTCTTAGATTTGAAATAAACACTTTTTAGGCGTGTGTTTTTTTAAGTAAAAATTTTGTGGACATTTTTTCTCATGAAGAGAGGGAGAGAGAGTTTTATTTTCTTTATTTAAATCTTATTGTCATGCAGCCCACTTCAACTCAACTCCAGTGAGTGAACGAGGAAAGAGGAGCACAAACAAAACTAATTGGGGGAGATTATTCTGATATTGTAGATCTAAGATATGAAGAGACAAAACATCAGATCTATTTTTTGATTCAGTAGAAAAAGTATCTAAGCACATAAGTGTGCCAAAATAGTTAAGACCGAAATTTTAATGAACAAATTTGTCAACATTTTTGTGTCTATTAGTGCTGACAATTAAGAGAAAACGAGAAAATAAAAGCATTAATTGTAAAATAGTGCGAACCCTCTTCTTTTGTTTGTTTAGAGAATTTTAAAAGAAGTAAATAGCTCTCAGGGCATAAAATTTTTTAGCCATACATAGCTTACGGCGTTTTATACGTTTTATAATCGGTACTTCAGTATTATTGCAGCGGTATTGGAAACTTTATATCAAAGGAAGCATATAGTAGCCAATTCAGCGCATGCGGCATATGATATATAAGGATTGCCAACTTGGTGCATTTCCTTGAACGTTCGTATTCTTGCTATAGTAGTTAAGTTTAATACAAATATAAATATTATATATTTAAGTAATTTAAAAATAAATATTTTTAAATAATTTGACTACTTGAAATTTAAATCATATATACTCATATATAAATATGTAAAATAAGATAATTATTTTAACATTGCCCCTTGCAGAAAATAGATGAAATAAACAAATCCACCCATGAATGGGTATGAAAAAGAGATTAATAACAGCCACATATGAAAATATTGTAAATGAAAACATAGTACGTTTACGAACTGTTAGATTTTCTTGCCCAGAAAAAACCAGAAGTTTTCACTTCTATTTTGTGCTCATAAGTACACACACACACACATTTTTTTTCATATTTAAATGTTTCTTTCATTCGCTTTCATCCTTAGTTTGTGTCCAGAATTTTTAAAGATATTATATATTATTTCCTAATACAATACTTAGAGACATAAAACGAGATAAATAAGAATACTGATGATTTTTTTACTATATATAAATTTTATATGTCAGCGTCGATTTTTAACGAAAGACATACAAAGAAACACAGGGTTATTAAATTATCATAAAAAACACTGAAATTTCGTTAGTAACACAATTTGAATTTTAATCGAATAGTGCAGATTAAAATCAAATTTAAATAATGATAAGAAATATTCAGTTCTCATAGATAGAAGTACAAACTATTTTTTTTCTCTACATGACTATTAGATATGTAAATGTTATCTGAGAATTTTTATGATATATCTGAAAGAAAATTCGAAACAAAAAAAACCCTCTGCTTAGCTTAAATTTAAATTTTGGATAAAACAATGGATTTTGAATCAAGTACAGAGAGAGAACTATAGTACTTATAACTAATATGGAATAATCAAATATCAGTTAAGAATTTTTAGGAAATTTTAATATTGCGAATTAAAAACCTGTTTTAAAGAACTTTCTTAACGCATCTTAACGTGCATCATCCTTTATTAGCCTCCAAGTCTGCTTTACTTAGACATCAGGACCTCGCTTCGTGGTAAAACTTTAAAATGGGCAAGAAGATTGCTAATAAATAGATGTGTAGTACGAATAAATGGGAAAAAAGAAGGGATACAAGACAGAAATAGGTATTTTAGACGGTGGTTTAGAAGTGTTACTGATTTTATAGCAAATGTAGAAGATATGCAGACATTGTATTTCGACATTTGTTCAAGTTTACCTTTTTTATGATCATCCCTTTTTTTTATTGTTAAAGCTATCATTTTTATACCCGGCGTATAATACGCACCCATAAATTTCAGTCTGATTTTTTTTCAGATAAAAGTGCGCGTTATACGCCGGATTTTGCGTATATATTATTTATGAACTGTTCGCATATTTTTTGTGCGGTTTTATGTGGTCACAGTTGCAAAAAAAAACTGGTTTTACTGTATTCAATTTATTTTGGTATTCGTTATTCAATGAATAAAAAAAACTAATTAAAACTTTTATGTTGTTCAATATGTTTATTGAACTATATTTCTGTAAAAGAGAGAATTTTAAAAAGAAGTTGAAACGCTTAGGTATTTTATAGCCACCTGTTTTGTCTTTGTTGGTCAATTGTACTGAGAGCCTAAATGTCTTAAGAACATTTGTTTAATGTATAGATTTTTAAAGTTTGATTGGTACCTCCCACTTGTTTATATTTGTGTATTTCCACTCTCCCGTTTTATTTTATGTTTTTGTCTTAAATGTATTTTTATTCCCAAATTTGTTTTAAATGATATAATTGTGTTACCACTTAAGTCTGTAAGCCTCATGTTATGCAATGTAGAGCATGAGGAGTTTTGCAAATAAATTAAATAAAAAAAATATGTTTATTGCTACTAGAGAAGTGTTTTAATCACAAGTTAAACTATTTATTTCAGAGATAAAATAACATTTTAATACTTTTCGTTAAATACTTAACAAACGTGGAATAAACATATATTCACAAATATAAGTTTTACATAATGAAACAAGTTTAAATAAGTTTATTATCTAAAAATTTCTTAATGCCCAATGTTTTTATAATGTACTAAAAAACAAAATTTATGTTTTCATTTTTTTTGTTTTCCTAATCTTTATATCCTCCTTTTCGTTTTTTTTTTCTTCTTTTTCACATTTCCATGCATTGTCACCCATTTCTGAGCTATGGTCCAAATTTCAAGTCTCTACGTCATCGAGAATTTAGTTTAAAATCAATTACAAAATTCCACCCGACTGGACAAGAAAGCGAATAAAAATTAGGTAATTATAAGAATTACTTTATATATATATATATATATATATATATATATATAGTTGATTTTATTAAAATAACGACTAACTGGTAATTGGTAATTTATATTTAGAATGAATAAAATAGTGTTTTTTAAATTTGTTTTTCACATTTTGCTTAAATACAACGAATGATCTCCCGTTAGTTGTAAAACTTCTCCCAACTTGTAAATCTGCACTCAAAAAATTACTATTGTGGTTAGCTCAAATCAAGTTTAATTCGTCATTTCAAAATTCAAACTCCTTTGCATTTAAATTGGGCACAGTTAAAATTCATCAAGCAGTTAATAATAAACAATAACGAGATGTTTTCACGCGTGGCTATTTGCATCTGATTTCTTCACTTAGCTGGCAGGTTGACTGATTAAGTGTTCACTCAGTCAAAAGAGTGTGCACTGTTGTGAATAAAGCGATTTTGTGAAGGAGAGTTAATAAAAAACATGGGAACCTGGAAATCCCACTTTGACTCCAGATCCACGAAGTTGAATATGTAGACGCAACTCGACCCGTGCTATCGAAAGGTGGTATTTGTTCGTGTAATATCCGGAGTTATGGGGCACCTAACAAAATCGGGATTTGCCTCTTCGGGGGTTCGAGTTCGAGACTAAAACTTTTTTTTCACATTTTCATGCATTGACATCCACTTCTGAGCTGTGGTCCAAATTTTAAGTATCTGGTTCATCGTTAGTTTAAAATCAATTACAAAATTCCACCCGGAAAAACAAGAAAATGAGTTTAAAAAAAACATAAAATGGTGTGCAGTTATAGAAAAATGCATTTTTTATTCTTGTATTGATAAATAATACATTTCATTTATTTAATTTACAATACAATGGACATTATAAACTACTTATTTCAGCATGGTTCGGAACCTTAAAGCTTAAAACGTCATTTTCCAATATTCGGCTTCTTTAACAAGCGATGTCAGTTAATTATTTTCCGTGAAATAAAATCATTACTGAAACATAAAACAAATATTTACTTTAGTACTTTGTGTACATCTCATAAAAACGTTGTTATTTCAAAGGTGCTTGAATGTTACGTATAATTTTAATTACATTAGTATGAATCAAATTGCATAAAAGAAATAGATTTCGTTACTTCTACAAATTTTCATAGGGATGTAGTGTAAAATGTTATTGTAGTTAAAGGCCAAAGGGTTAAATTTGGATGTTAGATTAGACTATGTAATTAACTTCTGAAAAATGTTTCGCGTGTGCAAATACTCTTATTTTTGCAAGATTAATTAGAGAATAATGTAAATAATTTATGCACTTCAAATTTAATTTCAGAGACAATACGCTTTAATTTCAGAGCAATTCCTGAAGGATTGTTAATTCAAAATAAGTAAAATATTATTACTAGATGCTAGAATTATATCTTATATAAGCACTGCTAAAATTACTAGCAATACCAACCAGCTTCGCTTGGCATTTCATTTGTTGTGTGAATTCACTGTTTCTTAAGATATTGATGTCATTCTCTTAGCACAACACATTCGGATGTATTGAAAAACAATATTATTGCTCTTGCCCCTTGATTTAAAAAGGACCGATATTAAATTCATAAAGTGAAACTAAAAATATCTGTTAAGACCCTATAATTCAAACTACACAGTCAATTTTCACAAAATCTATCTTTAGTGGATCTCTACTTTAACAACAACAAAAAGAATTATGGAGGCCAGTTTTCAAATCTGTATGTACCTTAGTTCAAAAAAAGGTAATTTTTACATGTTTCTCCCCCCTCCATCCTTAACCACATCGTGGGAGGAGATTTTTATAAAATCTGTTCTTTTTGGAATTTTATTTAAGAAAAGAAACATACTTACCAAATTTCCATTAGCTAGGCTTAATGATTCAAAAAGGGGAACTTTTTCTCTTGTACACCTAACGTAATTCCTCTTCTTTGGACATCAGTTTTCGTAGAACCCTCTCTTAGTGAATCTCTAAAAAAAGAGACATGATGCTCAAATTTCAATCCTACGAGTCTAATTGTTCAAAAACCGGACTAACTTTTATCTTAATTCCAACGTAATGTTCTGAAACTCCTCTTGTGAGAGAGGATTTCCAGAAAACCCATTTATTACAAGTCTGCTCAACCAAACAAACATTCTGACCAAATTTCAAGTATGTAAGCCTATTAATTTAGAAACGAGAATTTTTATCTATCATGTGTGCCATATAAGTTGATTTTAGCGAAATCCATTACTTAGTGGATCTTTCTTAAGGGAACCAGGGCATGCTCGAAAGAGTAAAATGACAAAATTAAAACCCTTTGTTTATGAGACATATATAATTTCCAATTTCCAATAGAGCTTAGATTTTTTACGTTTTTAATAAAGATAATTTAATTATTCTGTAGAACTACAAAAATAAATTTTTACTCCAAAGTGTTTTTCTTTACTACTTAATTTAAATAATGCATAATTTTTGAGAACTTATGTTTAGGTACCATTTTTTAAAAAAGTATCCTTTTCTTATGAAAATATTTTTACACATATATAAAATAATACATAAAATAGAGTGAACCCATTTTTTAGTAAAGTGTTTGTATAGTTTCTTTAAAAAAATTATGAAACTTTGAAATCTGAATTTTTTTATTTTTCTGCTTTTTTTTTATGCATAAAACTATTTTTAAAAAAATAGGCACTATCTTAATAGAACAAAAAACAGGTTCACTATATGCATTGGCATCTTGTATAGAAGTACACAAAATCTGGAATCATATAGTGCAATAGTTTTTTTTTTTAAATCTATCTAATTGCAAAAAAATATGCTTTTTGAGAAAAAGTGAAAAAACTAAAATGAAACAATATTTTCACATATTATACACTTGATTAGTATTTGCTTGCCTTTTTTTTATATGGCTAATAATAAACCTTAATTATTTTGTAGAGTTACAAAAGTAATTTTAAATTCATATGTTTTTTTCCTTTGTTTTAGTTAACATGAACATAATTTTCGAGATCTTGTAATACATATTTTCATGTATAGGTACCATTTCTTACCAAAATCTTCTTTGAATATACAAAAAAATTTACACATATATATACAGCAGCATACCAAACATAATGAACAAGTTTTTTAACGAATAATTGCATAACTTCTTTAAAATAATCATAAAACCTTAAAATTATGAAAATCTTAATTTTCTTTTTGCACGTATAAATTTATTTTTTAAAAAAATTAGACATTACATACTAAAAGATATTTTGTTCACTATATAGAACGTTTATATAGATCAAATACAGGGGAAACTACATACTTAAAGTTCAAAGGGGTGTGTCAAAAAGGGCGTGGTCATTTGTTTACAATTTTATTTTTCATAATATTTTAGGGCTATTTTATCAACAAACATTTAAGTATTATACATTTTTAGATTCAGAAAAGTAAGCACTATTTTTAGAGCTAAAATTGAAAAATCGATTTTTCAAAGTATATGATGTCCCTGTTCTCTTAACAAAATCATCATGTTTACAAAACTTTATGTCTGTAGTTTAATTGTTAAGTCCTATACCATACAAAGTCAGTTTCCAAATAGTTCCGAATATTCACACACCCTCATTGGGATGTGTCAGCTCTAACGTGAAATTATTCGTAAATATATTTTCCGGCACATTTCCAAAAAAAAAAAAAAAAAAAAAAAATGCATCGCCTAAAGTAAGGTTAATCCAGATAGTGTATGAAGTAACAAATGAATAGAAAAGATGAGTTAGCTTAATATAGAGTTACCGGCGTCTGGCATTTTATTTTGCACTACTTTTATAGGAAAATATTCGAGCTATTTTACACTCATGGATATGTTCGCATCTTCGTGGAAATAAATTCGAAAAAAAATAGGATTACTTTTTTCAACATGTACGGGATTCGAATTTTGGGCACGTATTGGAAGAAAAAATGTCCTCGTGACTTACACATGGATCAACTTATCATCGGAAAAAAGCGATGGCTACTCTAAATCAGGCGTGGACAGACTTTTCCCGGTACGGACTACTTTTAATTTTTTCGAAATGTTGCGGTACGCCCAGTGGCAAAAGTGCGGTGAGGTAAAAGGAAGCCTGCAATATTTATTATTTGTTAATATTTTTGACGACCCAATAGTAAATTAAGCTTTAGAGCTAAATAATAGCATGAATATCGGTACATCTCAGAAACATTTATTGCTTGCTTCTATCTGTATAACATGACTATTTGGTCGCAAATGCTGCTGCGATGATAATTTGTTTCGTTAAAAAAAGAGTTCCCTGCTTTTCTTTCTTCGGCAAATCCCATGTTTGGACAACTATGGACGACTGCTAGACTGTGGATGTTCTCAAAGCAGTTAGCAGGAAATATAGGTAAATCGATGATTCTGTAACTGACATATGTACATAACGTTTTCGCTGCCAGGTGCCGTGTCATCGCAGAATTTAGCAACAACTCAAGAACTCAATCCCGTTGAAGCGCCTAGTGTGTGCGGTGATGTTTCAGTAGCGGATCCAGTGTTATCGCGGGAAGAGCTGATCAACATTTATTTTCTCCTTTTGTCGACGTGTGGTGGAAGACCCATTTCTACGGCTAGCATCGCTATGATGGCTTTTTTCCTCCTATAGCGAGAGAGAATGTGTTAAAGGTCATCGTGTGCTTCCAATAATGGTACATGTGTCATCTACACATAACCGTATGAATTGTGAAAAGTCGATTCTTCAGTCTGGATGGAGTCGGTGTTCCACAAGTATGTTTCTTTTTTGCTTGTGCGTCTTTGATCTTAGTGAAGGAGGTCACTCCAAAATGTCTTGGTAGTCGATCACGATCGACTTAATACCCACCCTGGCACTAAATATTAGAATTAGATATTATAGATATTAGAATTAGAAATAGACTAATAATAAACATTAGAACAAAATACCATGGATTAATATAGAATTAAATATACTGTTGTTGTGTTGTGACTAATGCCACCTGCCTGACGAAGTCAGATCGAGGCACGCGGTATTCATCGGGCTAGAATTGGGCTAAGGGCTAGAATTTTTGCGCGTGTTGTTAGCCTTAGCTTTAAACACCATGCAGGTGACAGTGCTAATTTGCTTGGTTCCACACTAATTTAGAGAGAGAAAATCCTGGGGGTTGTCAGGGGCATCCCGCCTCTCTTTCCCTTCCACCAACCTCACAAGAGGTCTAGCGGCTCGACAGCTATTTAGAGTAGCTCCCATGCCTCAAAGGCACTGTGCATTTACAAACGTTCATGTCTTCTCAGGGATTCGAACCGAGTCCCTACAGCACACCAGTCAGCATCGCTAACCACTATACCGGTTGGGCGTGATATTAAATGCACTAGATACTAGCATTACATATAATACATATTAGAGAATCAGATACTCTATTAATACTATATATAGATATATATTAGAATCATAAATATTAGGTTAATATTGAATATTGTAATTACATTCTATATTGATGATGCTAGTTTCTAGATTAATACTGATTATTTTGTCGAAATGATGATATAATCTGAGAAGAAATCCTAATTAAGAATTTTCTCTGAAAAATTTAAAAAGTGTTTGATAACTTCACATATATGCGATTGAAATTATACACCAGATCTCGATGATGGAAACATTTTTAAATAAGTTTCTTGCTTTCTTCTTACGTCTGTATTAGATCAAACAAATCTTAACAAAACCATGTGGATTACCGCATTCAATTGTAGGTGCTGTTAATTTCCCTAGAATCTTGTGATATACTCGAATTAGTAAAATGCAAAGGTGAGAGCTCATATTATATTTCATTTGCATCACAGGAACTAAATATCATTATAAATTTAATTTATACATATATAACTAAGCTAAATCGCAATTCAAAATACACAATATTACAGAAAGTCGTTCACACTTTATGGAAAACGATTTTGTAATTCATTTTCTCATTTGCATTTTGTGATAAAACTTTGCCACCTTCAGAAAAATCGTTTGCTAAGGTTTTTTTTTGATTGGCATGTAAAATAAAATATTTATTTTAAAATGGTTATATGGTTTGAATTGTACCTAATTAAGCTTTCCAAAGAGAAATATTCGTATCAACAATTTATAAAGCAGTTTAAAAATCTTGGTTATTGCATTTCAAGAAAAGGTAGAAATAAAAACATGAAGTATGGAATGAAACGAAAAGTAAAAATAAAAACATGCTCACGAAACCTCATCCTAAAACTATTCGAACGCAGACAACTATGAAACATGACTAATATGAATATGAAGTATCTAATCCTAAAAGAAAATCCATGGACCCATAGATTCATTGCATGGAAACTAAGAATGCCTTCGGTCACTGTAAGTAAAATCATTCATATAGATTTAAAGCTTAAAAAGTAAAATAAAAAAAGAAAAAAATTAAGTCAATTTCTACTTAGATCAACAAAGAAAATTTTTATTTTAGCCGCTTTTTTTAAATAGTTACAATTAATCTAAATATGTCTATACATATGACAGAATCACCACATTAAGTGGTAAACAATTTGTATTAATTATGATTAAAGTATCTCGGATTGTCATACAAAACAATCGTGTCTATAAAATTTCAGTTCAACTGAATGCTTTAAAACGTGAGAAAAAAAACATTTTCAAGTTTTGACAAGAGTCTCCAAAATGATCGCTACGTTGCCAAAAATGATGCCAACGTGGCTGTATTTGTAATTCTTTAAAAAATTAGTTTTAATGAATTAAATTTTATTAATTATAGTTAAGTTATTGTATTGCCATCCAAAATAATCATGTACATAAAATTTCAGTTGAATTGAGCGCTTTAAAATGTATTTTATTAACGATTGAAAATTTGCTCTAGATAAATAAATAAATATATAGAGAGTGTGAACTATTAGTAGGAATTTAAAAAAATGTTTGAACCTTAGGTTTATCTGCTTTTATACCAAAACATATCACTGATAAAAAAAATAAGAGAACTATATGAAAAACACATAGTCTTTGAAAAATGAAAATGTGTGATAACAATCGATGAGGAATGGGCACATATATGAAATAGCTTCACCAGCGTACCGTTACGTTTCCAAAGGGATTCATGATAGTTGTATGATTTTTTAACAACGGCATTTAAATATCAAAAAAGTATCAAGCAAAGAACAAATTAATTCACTATATTGTCAGCAAAATTTTCTAGAACCAATTTTTGTAGAAGAAATTCCAACTTTATAAGGAAAAAACATTGATAAAGTTGATATTCATATGGACAAAGCTGCTAGCCACACGTCTAAGTAATCTGTCATTTATTAGGAAAAGAAATAAAGTGTATCCCATTTGATGAAATACCTGTAAAATCACCTGACGCTTGTCCAATGGACTTTTGGGCTTTCGGCTTTTTGAAACTAGCCTTACGAATATGGCATCCAAAAACACCGAATTGACTTTGGAATACGGTTCAAGAATGATGGAGTAAAATTGACAAGACAAAACTAAGAAAAAGTTTACTTTCATAGAAAATTCGAGCTAGATCTATTGTCAAGAATCATGGCCATCAGATAGAAGCAAATTAACACAAAAAATGAGGAATATATGGATAAAAATTAATTTTCGAAATCGTTTCCATAAAGTGTGAATGACCTTCTGTATAATGTTATGTAATCAAATTTGTCATATTCAAAACTTGAGTGCTACTTGTTGAAGCACGAAACCTTCTTCTCATAGGTGCAAACACCAGCGGAACTTATCTGTCATTACGATCAACACTTAAAAACTTTTCAACAAATCCAAAGTGCATAAATTAAAATTCGAATCAAAGTATCAGTATTCAATGAAGTATGTAAAAGTAGGAAATAAGAAATGAAAGGAGATCAAAAGCTATAAGTTTGAAAGAAAAAAAATACTTCAAATGGGTCTGTTTTTTCCTAGAAAAAAAAATCAAGAGGAAACTCATTAATTTTTATTATTTTCAAAAAAAAAAACAATCGTGATTAAAAAACATTAATCTGGTAATATGTTTCATTCTTACAGTTTTTAACACTTCCTTCACATTTCCTTTGTTTGCATATTGAAAGAATTATTCTTTCTTAGAAACGTGCTAATTGTTTTTTACCGATAAAATAATTTACAGTTACTTGCTTTTGAAAAAAATACAAGCGTTTGTGTACTACCATTTACAACAATTCGAAGAAAAAAATGCGTGAATAATAAATAAGTTATGTCAAACAAAAGAGTACAATCTAAAATCAATGGTTTTCTTTGCCTTTATATCAAAAAGTTAAAGTAAAATATTGAAACTCATCGCGTGTGTTGTTTTTCCCTTACAATAGTACTCTCCTTGTGGGAAAATTCAATTTTACAGGTAAAGTACACTTTCTAGCTAGAACCTGAAAATTAAGATTGTGATAACCGTAGAAGATACAAACAGGGTTACTGGATGGGTAACTTTATTAGTCTTGGCGATAAATTTGATAAAATACAATACAGTCAAGGAATCAACTAGAAACCTCCAAGATTGAAATTTCCAGCAGAGGTTGCCGAAATGGTGGTCCGCAAGAAAATTTCGCTGGTCCCCAGAAAAATATGGAATATACTTACTCATCACAATAAATTATGTTTTAGCCGCCTGGTTTGCGTAGTTGGCTTGTCGCTGGTCTTCTGCACCTATGGTTGCGGATTCGACCCTGGCCCAAGTCAGCACGGTCATGTCGTTTAATTATGCGGCATGTAAAAAACCCTTAGAGTGCCCGTTTGGCTTAGGTGCCCTCGGCAAAATCAAATTTTCCAGTTCAATTTCGCATCGTCAGAACTCAGGTGCCTCTCTCTGGGGAGAAAACTGGGCGTCAAAATTACTTGTGGAAATTGGTATCGCCTATATGGTACCGAAATAAAAATTGATACCAACTCCTGGGGAATAGATTAGGTCTGCAAAGGTAAAAAAAATCAATACGCAGCTCCATTAGAGGAAAAAAAGTTATGTTTTAAGATGCATTGAAACATAAATCAATTCATAACAATATGTAAAAAATTATAAAACCGCTACTTCCGAAAATAACATCGGAATAAATCCGTACTGCTGTAACTGCATTGTTATTTGTGGACAATAGATCCGTTTGCAACGAAAATTCAGGATAATTATTTAAACATGTATCTAAAAGAAAGCCTCATCGATCTATCGTCCGATGGAACTCTCAAATTTGAATTTCATTCATTACGTTATCAAGATCTCAGTTTTGGCTTTTTATATAAAGTGAATACTCTTTTCTTAATGAACATGCGATGGAAATTCTGATTCAATTCTTCACAACTTTATTCATGTGAAAAAGCCTTTTCATCTGTGTTACAGCCATCAAAACAAGATATCGATCTCAGCTTAAAATAAATGCAGTTGTCCGTCTTGCATCAACAACATTGGATCCAAACATCCATAATCTTATTTAAAGTAAGCAGGAACATCCATCATCTTTGGAATGTATAATGCTTAAAGTTTGATAAACTTAAACCATTTTTTGATTTTGATTTTCAGTTTTGTTTATTTTGTTTATTTTATGATAGTTCATTAATAAAACTTTCATTATTTGATTACAAGTAACAGTTTGGTTTTTATTCACTAGGTACATTGTATATGTTCTAAGATCACATTTTTTTAATAAATATATTTAACTCTTAAAAAATCCTATTAGGGTTTCGCGAGATTGAAATTAGGATTTTATTGGTCCACGAGAGAGGGGTCAAAGAGATTGGTGGCTGCTGATGTAGTGAATCTTTGAAATAAATGCCGAGTCATTCAGAGGGGACGGTCGTTGAGAACAATATATGTTTGCGAGTTGACAGCGATAAGACATAGAGACTGTGTCGCAGGGAAATGATTAAATTAGGGATTTCATCAATTTCCTAAAGGAGACCCCAGCAATTCACACAAGATGTTAACATACGAACTCTATAAAGTGATTTCCCTAAGAAAAGTAAATGATTTGATCAAATCCTTAAACTGTTTCAGTGAAATGATGAAATAGTATTGTCGAGAGTTTAAAAGTGTTCCTTTAGCAAATATGGTGCATTGTTAAAAGTAGAGTTATTAATACAACAATAATCATTGAATTGCAAATTATTTATTCAAAATTAATTTACAAAATAATTCGATAATACAGCTGGTATTTTTTTAAAAGTACATTTGTAGTAGAATTTCAAACTTTTTTTTAAAAAAAAGAGTATACATTATAATGTAGTACTTCAGAATTATCCTGCTTTATTTGTGACACATTTTTTTTCAGTTATTATTTCCCTTTTTAATATAGCTTTTTTATCGAAAGCTTTTTCTTTATCTATATAAGACGTCGTGGTCGAATTCCCGAGTTTGTTTACATTCTTCAATTTAAGTTTTATCCAGTTTCTAAGTGTCAGACATACAAAAGTGATATATCAATCGAAAGATAATAATACAAAAAATATAACTAAATAAAACCAAAAAGTGATATTTAGATTATTTTGTATTGATGCGTCACTTTTTAGAAGACCGGCAATGTGTGACGCTGTCGAGTAGAGGGTGAAGTAACAGAGAGTGTGGTAAAAAGCGAACATAGCTCTATAAATGCTGACTTCTTCATTTCATCATTTCACTAAAACAGTTCGGAGATTTGATCAAATTTCTTACTTTTATCAGAAAAATGATCTCAAAGAGACGTTATCTTAACATCTCTTGCGTGCATTGATCATCTCTCTTAGGGATTTTAGGAAAGCCCTAATTTCATCATTTTCCTGCGGCAACTATTTGTCTTTCATGCTAGTGGAACTGTTCCAGAGAACCGTATCTGAGTCGTTCTAAATCTTGTTTAAAACGAATGCGTTTTGCACTATTTTAAATAATTTTTTTTTATTATTTTGTTCAAATTTCCACTAATTTTAAGTTCAAAGGAAATTTACTTGTATCATAAAACGTATGTGTAATTTTTTTAGAAAGTGAAGAAAAATATTCATTGCCTTTATGTATTTGATTAAAATCCAGTTAACGTAAACAAAATTTTGCTTTAATTTTTATAGAAGAAAGCTCTAACATATTACTATATTAAAAAAAATATTTTAAGATTTTTGGTAAATTTTTTGTTGACCAGAATTCCATTGATCGATATTAATATAATTACAGTACTACATTACAGATTTTTTCTCCTTTTTTATTTTTAAAAGTCAAAGCTCTTTTTTTCTTTATTTATTTTTCCTTATTTTTTGAGCTATTATTTATTTGAAGAAACAAAAATTAGTTGGATTTTTAAGTTAATGCTTTGAATTTGTATATTCTTTTTCGGCTTTTGAACTTTTCGGTGTTATGTCAGGATCAATAATTAAAAATGAACAAATAATGTAAAAAAAATAAGTCAATTCCTACTTAAATTAACAAAGAAAAATTTTATCTTAGTTATTTTTTAATAATAGTTACAATTAATATAAATATGTTTACACGTATGACATTATCACAATACTAAGTGACAAAATAGAAATCGATTTTCCTTTTTCCTTTCTACATAGGGTGTAGGACTTTTTTTTGCTTGTTATTATTTATTCATTAATTAAATTTAATTATTCCAATAAAATAGTATAGTAAAAAATAAATCACATTCTCAGAAATTACTCCATCCCACGTGAGATTGGAATCCACGACCTCTGGATTAGATGTCTCATGCGCTATTCATTACGCTACAGGACACAACGAACGGTTTTCATTTCTATATATGCTGTCGTACTATTAACTTTGTTGGTTACTATTTATCCTTTTTTTTAATTTACTTAATGAATTAATATTTGAAAAAAAAAACTGTATTAACAGGAAGTGCCTTCCACTATAAATTTTAAAAAAAATTAGCTGTGTTTGAACTTTGTTTCAATCAGTTCATAAATACGTGTGGCGTGATAACCACTTTAAAAAGGCAATCACATGTATCCTTCCAATCAATTCAGATTTCATGTAACTTCATAGTCACTTGATAATGATGCGAGGCCATAGTAATAAAATATTAGTTTAAGTAACCCAGATTCGGTATCCGTAAATCGCATCATGGCCAATGTTAACAAATAGAATTATCTCGATTTATTAATTGTCAATAACTACAAACTCGATTAAATACTCATTTCGGTTAAGATACAGTTAAATGTATTGATGCATAAGTAAAAATTAGGTTTACAAAAAAAGTGATGAAAGAAAACTTAACTTTGAAGTGAGGAGTACATGGTCGCCTTGGTTGCAGTCCCGGTTGGTTCGCGAGCTCCTTCTACCAGTTACGTCTTTGCTGCAATTTTTGGGAGAGAGCCTCTCGAAATTCGGGTGCGTTCCATTTTATTCTCAACCCCATCACGCCAAAATTCTGGAGCCGGACTAGTTACTGCCCTTTGAATTGCGCATCTAATTGGACAATCCCCATCGCGCAATGCTGCAAGTCATGAAATTTATGCGTTCACTGAACTCAGAAATGCGCGGGAATCCATTGGCACTCCCCACCGAAGGAATTTCACCAGATCCGGGCAAGGGGGGGGGGGACTCGTATATAAATTGCTAGAAAACAAGGGACGATTTCTAGCCTTCCATCAATAAAAACGATCATGTGTTTCCAACCAATTCATTCATGCGCTTCACTATTGCTAACCTTTGATTAGGGAAAAAGTCTTTTCTTACGGTGTACATATTTGTCAACAAATGCAACTCATGTAGGAAGAAAATTGCACTTGATTTTAAAAAAGCATACATAATTTTTTTTTAAAATTTAATTTTGAATATTTTATTGAGAATTACTAATTAAAATTTATATAAAATATAGCTTAAAACTTTAATAAAATGAATAATTTATTAAATACGAAATTTTATCCAAGTTTTACTAGTACAACAACAAGTACAAGTCGTATTTCGTTGCTTAGTTCAATGAAGAACACGTGATTGCATTTATCGTGTGACCTTGATGAATTTAACATTGTGCATGGAATTTTTAAATTAGTTAATTCAACGTTCAAAGCTATTCAAATATTTTTTTTTTCAATTTAACTTTTTTTCAATTTCTTATTTAAAATATACTGGTTTGAAATTATAAATCAACATAAATGTTTTTGTGAAACTATTTGTAAAGAAAGTGCGGCATTAAGTATTTTAAATAATTCTTTACCTTTAATAAAATACGTTTAAAACGTTGATAATTCTTAAACTTTTTAGAATTTTATAATATTTCAGATTTCAGCTACTTTAAAGTTAAGGAGAAAATTATTATTCTAAATAAAATAATTTTCTTTTTATCAATTAATTAACTTTGTTTATTACGTTTATTTGCAAAGTAAACATAATTTAGTGATTTATTATGCTAATTATTTAATATTATAATTAAATAGGAGTATTAATTAATTATTGGAATTTTGGGAATTTTTTTATACAGATTTTATCAAATTATGTTATGAAGATTACGAATATTATTTTAAGTGTTCTTTTTCAATAAGAAACAATTCTCAAAATACAAAAAAAAAATGAAATAAATTATAATTAAACCATCTTTTACAAGTCGAGCATTCGCCATGAATTTTGTAGGCAATTTAGATTTATTTACTGGTGTTTATATTGTAACAAAAAAAAAACTGTAGAATTTATTTCATATTAATTTTTGCAGCTCTTTTGCTAAATACATTCCTTTTTAACATCCATCCATATGACTATTATTGAAAGATGTAACTGATAAATGTTTTCTATGTAATTTAATAGTAATAAAATAAATCACTAAAACTTGCAATAGTTAAACTTTTCTGATTACTTTTGTTTAGCTATTTGGTAATAAGTTTCTATGTAATATGTATACATTTGGCAATATGTTTCTATAATGAGGTTGCGAATACATCGGAAACTATTTTATATTTTTTTCATCATCAAGCAAATTGGAATTTTTCTAAGGGTTTCAAAAATGTTTCACCAGAATTTCTGACAAACAATTCTTGATATTGTGTTTCCTAATTGAGTAGTTAATTGACATAAACATATTATTTAAACTAAATTGGTTGTTTCTTCTTAAAAAAGTAATATATTTCGGAGCTTATAATTAGGGGTTTCCCGATACTCAACGTCAAGAGGGTTCAGACTGAAAGGCGGGGAAATATAATCAATTCTGGGAGTTCAAAATAAAAAAAATCCATACAACTATAGTAAGTGATTGGTGACATAATTATAGCGGTACCTAAATAAGCCAGTAACAGCCTCCTGACAGATGTGACCCCTTTTGTCTAGCGGATGTGTTACTAGGCTACAAACCCGAAGGTCGCGGGTTCTAACCACGAACTTGATTGAATTAAGAAAACTCAACTTTCTGAACTATAGTGGCACCATTTACCGCAAGCAAGAAAAATAAAATAAATACGTATATAACAAATACGAAATAAAAATGAGAGAGAGAGAAAAATAAATTAAGTTGAAAAACCATGCTCTCTCCGTAACAAACAAAACAAATCGTTCGCCTATCCACTGACTCAATAGTGGGAGAATAGTGAGGCGGTATCTAAAAAAGCCAGTAACAGCCTCCGGACAGAAATGATCACTTTTGTCTAGTGGATATGTTACTAAACTACGAACCCGAAGGTCGAGGGATCTAACAACTGCATATTCTACAAAATGTGGAAAAATAACCCCCGTCACCTCATCATTACGTACTTTGAACACAATTTTTCAGTGATTTTTTTCCTAATGTGAGATATTACATAGTCATGTTATTACTCACAACGACAAATTGGACAATAAACATTGATGGTTTAGTTAAAATTAACGTATATTCTGAGTCAGTTTGAAATATACTGCTCAAAATAATTAAAGGTTATTGCGGTTTTAGGTGGATCTTTTGGCTGGGAAACTTTTTAACTGATTCATACAAGGTCGACAGACGTAGTAGGTTATATGAGAATAAATTACACATGTTTGGCAGAAAAAAATGCATTTTATTGCGCATTTGTGTATAAAAGGAAAAAAACACAATTTGTGCATATGAGAAAAAAAGAAGAAAAGGTGTTTTCTTCAAAGAAAATCATTTTCAGTAGGGGGTATGGTTTCCACGGACGGCCAGCAACGTTAAGCACCTTTAAGGCATAGAGTCAATGAGGCTATTAATCACGAGTTGGGGTATTCTGTCCCACTCTTCCAGAAGAGCTCTTTCCAGTTCTTTGAGAGTTTGTGGGAGTGGTTGGCGGCCAGCAACTCGTCTTCCTAGAGCGTCCCAAACGTGCTCTATTGGATTAATGTCTGGAGAACACGCTGGCTATTACATTCGTACGATTCCTTTTTCGAAAAGGAAATCTTCCACCAGGTTAGCACGATGTGGCCTGCAGTTATCGTCCATTAAAATGAAGTCATCTCCGATTGCTGCAGCGTAAGGATCCACAGTAGGTCTGAGGATCTCATCCCTACATCGGCGAGCAGTCAGAGGTCCAGTTCGAATAATGTAGAGGTCTGTGCGCCCTTCAATGGAGATGCCACCATACACCAACACTCTCCCACCGCCAAATCTGACACTTTCGCGCACGAACGTAGGATTATTCCTATTGACACGGTCCCTCCAGATGAAAATACGCCTATTATCCGGATGAACAGAAAAACGGGACTCGTCAGAAAAAAGAACATTGCTCCATTCAATTCTCCTCCAGTTCACATGCTCTGTTGCCCACTCCCTGGGATCGCGACGATGGCTTGATGTTAGTCTAACACATACCATCGGTCGACGAGCATACATACCTACACCATGGAGCCGGTTTCGGACAGTCTGAGTTGAAACCGTGGTGCCAATAGCCAAGCGAAGGTGTTGTTGGAGAAGAGTAGCGTTCATTTTTCGGTGTCTCCGAGCCGTTAAAACTAGATAACGATCGTCACTGGGCGTTGTTGCCCGTCTATGACCTTGTCCTGCACTTCCAGTCCCCAAAAAATGGTTCCAGGTCCTGGAAAGCACACTTTGAGACACTCCAATGGCTTGCGCTACTTCGGCTTGAGTTTGGTCCCTTTCTAACCTACCAACAACTCTCCAAGCTTCTGAATCGGTTAAATGACTTCGCTGAGACATCGTACTCATCGAAACAAAGCAGTCACTAAATGCCGATCATCCTTATCTTTATTTCAGTTGAAAGTCAAATTTCATTCGCTGCCACTGAAGCGACGTTTTTGACGTCGAACTCAAAATTATCATACTCCACAGTTTGAAAATCAGAAAAATTTGCATTTGAGATTCTCTTCTTCCATTTTCGGCAAAAAAAATTCGCTTATATCTTTATTTTACATAAAACTTACAATATCCTTTAATTGTTTTGAGCAGTGTATAATGTTACCTAATTTTGATTCTCTACCAAAAGAAAAAAAAATTAGATTATACTTTAAATAAGACATTTCAAAAGATAACCCATTTACTTAAGATTTCAAAATGGTAAATGAAAGTCGAGTATTATGAAATAGTCGAGCATACGGTGTACCGAGATTTTGCATCTATCTGTAGTTGCTAATGCGCGAGAAAACCTTGAGTTATTGGAGAAAGACTCTCCTGATGCATTGCCGTGAGAGTTGCACATTCTCTGTTGCTGTCGCTACAGAACTAAATGTGTTTTCCGTATTTCAGAAGTTCCTGCAGGTAAATTTTCAGACACTTTAACCTATTAGCACACATGTGACTTGAACATTATAATTCAGCATAATGTACACTGAATTAATTATAGTTTGTAATTTGGCCGTTTTTCAGCTGACTATGTTTTGTCCTTCAGTTTAAAGGTTCATTTTCCAAGACGACTTGCCAAGTATCATGGAATACTTGGTATTCCATAATACTCGAAGCAAATTTATAGTATCCCATATAACCCAGCGTTTCTTAAACTGTGCCGAGCCCCCACTTAAGGGGAGGCGTGATAACTCTACCAGGGAGGCGCAAGCATACTGAAAAGTCTAAAACAAAAGATTATTTTAAAATTACTAATTTACTGAAATTAAACAAAATTCATTCTGCATAATAAAAAATCAAATACACATTTACACTGATATAGTATACTGTGGGTGATTGGTTAACGAACACTTTCAAGAAAGAGTTTTTGTATTTCGACTACGAACACATATTCGGAGGCGATCAGGGAGACACCCCTGGAATTATGGATGAAATTTTGACAACTGCTAGAGATCTGGAATTGGAGGTGAACGAGGATGACATAGAAGAGCTTATAAAGGGACATGAAGATGAACTGACGATAGAAGAACTCCAGGAAATTTTAAATGAAGAACACCAAGAAACACAGTGAAATGTGTCTCCTTCTGAACAAGAGGAAGACGAAAGAGGACAAATGCCGACATCTGCCCCTAAAGATCTTTTTAAAAAGTGGGTGGATGTCAGAGCAATGATCTTAGAATGGCACCCAAACCAAGCTGATGTCAGTAAAAGGTTGGGGATCTTTACAACAACAATGCTATTAATTAATTCTGGAAAATCCTGAAAAAGAGAGAAACGCAATCGACATTATACATGTTCTTCATTGCCCCATAAGCAAAAAACGAAAAGGACTGATTAATATGCAAGCCTATATGTATGTATTATTTTTTCAAAAACTTACTAAGAAATTATACATTTTTTAAAATTAAATTTTTCGGGTCTCCAGAACGAATTTATCGGTTTCACATAGAAATCTATGGTGAATTCATGATTGGTTAACGAACAATTCGGATAGCGAACATAGTCTTGGAACAGATTATGTTCGTTAACCGATCACCCACTGTACTTATAAGTGTATCAATACTACACAATGTATTTAAATATTAATTTAACAATACTGAGTTAAGAACAAGTTTAATAATTACCAGTGACCCCAGGGTATTGTCATATATAAAAAATATCTATACACAAATGAACACTTGATAATTAGTTCGTTTTATAGCCCTTCACTGTCAATTAAAAGTTACTTGAGAAAGACGTACATATACGTCAGGGGTAAATAACGCTTTGGCCGAGTGAGACATTATATACGCCGGTAGCACTTAAGATATTTAAGGCATATTCTACCTTTAGCATCAAAGTACAGTTTTACTGAATTCAATACGTTATTGTATGGATTGGAGGGTGAAGAAAATAATGATTGAATATTGGGTCGCAAATATTGAAAGTTTGAGAAGCACTGATATAACCCGACAAAATATACTGAATATAAATTAAGTTAAGAAATGAGACTTTTGAATACAATATTGATTGCTAAATAATAGTTATTTATTATATAATAGCAATATAGCTTTATTAAAAAATAAAGTACATTTTTAAAAATTGAATGCATAAGAATAGAAACAAAACTTAAATTTTCTGGATTGAAAATTATTCTATGATGTATATCAGGACATAGCCGTAAAGAGCTTCAAAGTGGCCTGTCAACAAAAAATGTTTTAGCAGTGTAGTTTTTATTGCTTTTGCACTCATTGTTCCTAGGTCTCAGGCCATGAGACCACAAAATGATCATGTTCCATATTTGTCTACAACGGGGGTCGGCAACTTTTTAGCAGTGGCGTAACAAACCAAACTACCAATATCATTCAGCATGCCACAGAGTAGAACAGTTTTGAAAGAATTCGATTTCCACGAAAATGTATGCATAAGTAAAGAACAGGGGGCAATAATTAAAACGCTTTAATAAGTTTCCCTTGTACTTAATGGAATCTTTGAACTCGACTTTTACAAGCTTTAATAGGTAACAATAATTCGAAATTTTGCACACTTATCAAGGATCGATGTCAATACAATAATTTAATAATTTTGTTCTATTATCCTGAACAGGATCATCAGGAGACAGGATAATCCAGATTTAGAGACTAGTTCATTACATCATTTCCAGGTCTGGCGACTAGCTCTAGATCCCATTTCCAGATTTGGCGACTAAAAGATTAAGATTAACCCTAAAAGCGAAAACGATTTTTTTTTTTACATTAGCAATTTCTTATAATAATATAAGCAGTTGTTCAGTCTTTCTGTAAATGAAAATAAAAAACTCGTTCATGCGAAAAAACATAATTTGTTCTAACTTAAGGTTTGGCAAACTTTTTCGGCCACAGGCCAAAAAATTTAAAAAAAAAAAATGTAGGAATCAATGGTAGTTAAAAAAACTAAAAGTTGTTGTTGTTGTTGTTGACTAATTCCTCCTGTCTAGCCGCAGGTAACTAAAAGTACATGCTTTTACTATAGATCGAACTAAAAAATGAAAAATAAATTATAGTTTAAAAAAACTAAAAAACACGCTTTTGGGGTTAATCGAACTCAAAAGTAAAAAAAAAAAAAAATCTTAATATAAAATGATTTACGAGAAAAATAATTTCGGAATAGAACTAGTAAGAAATTATAACAACTGATATAGAGCGCCCATGCTTTTACCCCAATGATATTAATTTTCTCGTAAATAATTTCGTTCTTATATTAAGAATTATTTTTTTACTTTTGAGTTCGATTAATCATAAAAGCATGTTTTTTTGGTTTTTTTTTAAACTATAATTTATTTAGAGTTACAGTTTTACTATATATTAATTTTGCATTAATTAAAAATATTTCCAAACATAAAAATAAACAACAGGGAATATAACTATTTTTTCAACAAAAATATGAAAAATTTAACATTGCACAATATACTATGTATTTTTAAAGGGTACGTGAGCATATTTAAAAGTCCAAAATAAAGGATTTAAAATAAGTATTAATGTACTGAAATAAATCAAAACAAAATACATTTGCTCATGATAAAAATTAAATACACCTTCACACTGATATAATATATTTATAAATGTATCAGCATTGTACCATGTTTTTGATAATTAATTTAGTAATACTAAATGAAAAACAAGTTTAACATTGCTAGTGCTTCCCATGGGTCTGTCATACATAAAATTCAATACATATCTTGATAATTTGTATGGTTTTTAATTAAAGTCGTATTGTAGCTTTAGCGTCAGTGTACATTTTATTGCATTTAATATATAGCTGTTTTCTAAGGGGGTAGGGGAGAGTGATGAAAATAAGATTGCAAATATTGAAAGTTTGAGAAACACTGCGTTAAAAGTGACTTTAAAAAAGAAATATTTAGAATTAACACATACTACTAACTTCCCGCCTTTCTTCAAAATATATCTTTCACTTATAAACTCAGTTTTAAAATATAGTTTAATTATAAAAGATCGGTCTCATGAATCTTTTTGAAACATTCTTTCATTAAGAAATATGAAGTATAATTACTCCTTTTCTGACAATATTTATCGAGTCTTTGAACTTTTAACACTAGCATACTCTTCTTACTAAAATATTTACTTTACATCACTCTATTTTTCTTAAAAAAAATTGTTTGTTTTAATTATGCATTATTTAATTCTTTACGTAAGCTCTACAATTTTTTTTCAAAATTCATTCATCATTAGTCTATCAATTTTTATTTATCTCCTACATCTAATGATCGAAACAATAAAAATTATTTCAATTTTATTAGAAACACATTTCTCCGCCCTTAATTATATTTAGTTTAAATTAATATTTGAGTTTCTCATGTCTCGCCAACTAAATTTATTTCATTTTCGCTTCCTAGAGGAAATAATCTTTTTGACTACATTCGGAAGCATGACTTTGAAAAAGCGTGAAAATAATTTTTAGTAATTTATGTGTGACCCTCTTACGGTATCCAACTACATTCGGAACCGTAATTTTTTAAAAAAAGTGCATAAATTAATAGTTTTCATGATATTTAGTGTCACTCAGATTAGAATACATGCATAAAATTGTTTTAAGGACATTTTGACAAAAACATTTATTTAAATATAATATTTTGGCAAAAAATTAACTTAGAATAATATTTTTTCCAAATGTTCTCCTTTTTGTGAAAATGGTTCTATTATAATAATATTTTGCTTGTATATAGCTCAGACCTCTCTACAGAGGCTCAACTAGAAATTTTGAAAAATTCACATTATTTTTAGAGTTACCACCAATTGAAATAATTATTCGTGTTTTTTCCTTAAAATTGCTCCCCTCAGTTGTCGTAAAATATGAATAAACCCACTTCTAAGTTATATATTTAAAAAATTCTAGTTGAGCCTCTGAAAAGAGGTCTGAGCTATATACAGGCAAAATATTATTATAATAGAAGCATTTTTCGCAAAAAGAGAACATTTAGAAAAAAGATTATTCTAAGCAAATTTCTTGCCAAAATATTGTATTTAAATACATTTTTTTGTCAAAATATCCTTAAAACAATTTTATGCATATATTCTAATCCAAGCGACACTAAATATTATGAAAATGATCGATTTATGCGCTATTGAAAATCGCGGTTCTGAACGCGTAGTCGGATACCTTAAGTGAACAATACATATACGAAAACATTGGAACAAAATGGATACTATTAAAAAACGTGTTGGACTCACAATCTCACAAACTGGCTCGTCCTACTCATACCTTCCACTAAATGAGTAATGAGGAATATGGTTGTAGGATCAGGCCCGGGCCTAGGCAAGGACAATAGATACGTTACAATAACCCTATTCTGCCACGGTTGATAGTTGGCATATACAGGTGGTTATAAAACTTATGCAAACACCTGTGAATAAAAGTGACATTTTCGAATGCATTGCGTAAGCAATAAAGGATAATAAAAGTATGACCGAAATATCCGAATTGTTAGGCTTTTCTGGAGGTACTGTATTTAAAGTCATGACAGAATACACAAATCGTGGCAAGAAAAGATCGGCAAAGCAGAATAGTAGACGGAAAGAGAATCTGAGTGAATTCTCAAGAGTAGGGTAAAGGAAGCGGATTGCAGTGTCTAAAAAGCAAACAAATGCAGAAAAAGTTATCGCAGAGCTCAATCAGCATCTGGATTCTCCAGAGATAATTACTACATATAGAAAGTACCTTCCAAAACAGAATATTTAGTTTAGGGATGAAGTTCCTTAGCCACTTGTCACAAATGTTAATGCCAAACGTCGTCTGCAGTGATATCACACTCACGAAACCTGGTCGATTGATAAGTCAAAGAAAATAATATAATCTGATGCAATCGTTCTTCACGCTTTTCTCTACAAAAATATGGATGCATGTTTGGAGGACATCTGCACAAGCATATAATCATTATGTTTCCTTCCATTGAAGCAGATCTGTCATGATATGGACAGGTGTGTCGTGGAATTCTCCTGGACCAATCATGATCCTTAAAGGAATGATCCCTGGGAAGAAGTACAAAAGTAACTTTAGATAACCAGGTCTATGCTCTGATGTAAACATTGTTTCCTGCAGATGGAATTTTTCAGGATAATAATGCATCTACACATAAAGCGGAACTAGTTGAGTCATGATTTGATGAACACATGAATGAAGCTAAACATCTACCTTAACTCGTGCAGTCACCCATTCTCAATTCAATTATGCCGTTATGGTATCTCTATAGTATGCAATACAGAATCGATATCCTCCTCTGTCATCTCTTTCAGAACTTTCAGAATATATCCATTAAAAATGGTACAACCTTTCGAATTCAGGGTATATTACGTGTCAAAGGTGGCCATACATTATTCTAATAAAGGATTCCATATAAATCTAAGGTGATTGCGTTATTTTGATAAACCCTTGTATTTTGAAATTCCCAATTTTGGACAACCAGTCTAGGAATAACATTTAATGATTAAAATTATTCCAATGATGGTGGTGATCATATTGTTGTCGTGTCGTGAACCAGAGGAACCTCCTTCTCAGTTCTAGGGGGAGGATCTGAGGCTTAATTTATCCTTTTCAGTTCTTCTTTGGTGATTTTATCTGCTTTTCATACTGTGTTTGGAGCGTTATGGTCCAATTCTGATCTGGAATTTTATTATAATTCTTAGAATTCGTCTCGGAACTGTTACTTCTTAGTTTAAGGAAAACTATTCTATCTATTATTAAGTAATTATTATTAAAGGACATAAATGAATCTGAACCACCCTAACAAGTTCTTTAAAGCCAGTGTTTCTCAAAGTGTGGGGCGCGCCCCCTGGGGGGGGGCGCGATGACCCTACAAGGGGGGCGCGAGCGTATCGAAAATTTAAAGATTTTTTTTAAAAAAATAACCGGAAAGAGAAGTAAAACAAAATGCTTTCTTCCATAATAAAAAAAAATACACACAACACTGACATAATTTATGTTTATTATCTGGCTTTTTTCCGTCATCAAATAGCTATCTTTGATCCCAAAACCAAATTAAAGAAAAAAAAAACATTTTGTTTTATTTGCTGTATTTCCTCAATGAGAGATTTTTTTATTACGTTTTAACATAAAATATTACTCGTTAAAAAAAACGAAACCCAGACCCTGAGAAAAATTCTAAGAAGATAAACAATTCACCACTGTAATTATTATTGAAATACTGTACATTAGTTGTAGAAAAAGAAAAGGAAGTCATGATTCACTTTTCAGCCAGGATGCATAGTACGTTTGCTAATCATTTGATTGACCTTCAATCTTATGGTATGGTTATTATCAATATTAGTTCCCTCCCATCTTTTATGCGCTTTCTTTTCGCTTAGAGAAATTGTAAGTAATTGAGTTTTGCGATATTTGGAAAAGAATTGATTGGTTTAACATTTCTGTAGGATAATTGAAAAGTGTCTGATTTGCGTCCTTTATTATGGTCTTGTACTTTTGAATCATTTTAGTTCAGTTTTATTGATTTTTCTCAAATCATCAAAGAATTGAATAGTCCTTGAAAGAAGGTAAGTATACTTTCTATAAATTAAAATATTCACTAGAATTCCGATTTGTATCGTGTACAGTAAAAATAATTCTAAACAAATGATTGGGGTGACTGAGTCCCCCCGCACTACCATTAATGTTAGTATCGAGTACGCGCCTGCTCCCGGGTTAAAACATTTTGAAGTCTTCTCGCTTTAAATGTTAAAAAGTAACACAATTATTCTTCATCGGAATTTTATATTCTTTTTCATAATTTAACATTAATTCTAAATGCTAATTGTGTGAGGTTTAAAATAACAGTTCTTTTAAACAGTTATTTACAATTATAGCATTTATCTAAAAAAAGAAATCATTTTACATTTTTGTATACAATGTCGTGTGCACACAGTTTTACTCTCCTTACTGTTCAGCTATTATATCAAGAATAATGTTTTATGTTTTTAAAAAATGAACTCGTGCGAAGAGTCGGTGTTTCAGCCAGTATACGTTTGATGTATCAGTACTGAAGAAGGTATTTTATAAATAATTTCTTATTACTGAATTTGGCCGCGGTAGCTGAGTGGTATAGGTATCGGATCGTGGCTTTCCTTGTCACGAGTTCGAGCTCAGTACCACTAAAGACCCGCCGTGTAGGGAAGCGATGCACGTTAAATCTGTTTAGAGTTGAAACGTTTTCCCGTTGGTGTGGTGTGGTAGTTAGGAGAGAGGGGTGCCAGCTCAGGTGTGATCCACGTCACTTGATCATGGTTCAAAATTACGAGGTCCATCGTCAAAAGCCCTCGTGCAGCTGAACAGTGCGACGTTAATATTCAATCAATCAATATTATTACTAAATTAAGAACAAGTTTAATAATTATTAGGGACTTCCACGGGCTTGTCTTGTAGAGGAAAGTTTTACAAAGGAAGGTTTAATATCAGAAATTGACACTTAAAGAGTTATTTTTCTATATTTAGCTGAGATCTATATTTTGTCTTCAAGGCATCCACTGCAGAAATCCCGGTTTGAAAAAGGTAGGATGTTGAAAATGGTAATAGTACACGAAGTGCTTTTGTTTTCAGTACAGATAATTCCTCATCCACCTCTACCCCAAATTCAAAGAGCGATTTATTACAAAATTGCCTTTTAATTTTTCACTGGATGTGAAATCTATGAAGATTTCTTCTTCGGAAGTTGAGAGCCCTTCTGGAGTATCTTGAAATAGATCCCTAATCCACTCGTAACTTGCTACCAAGCTGTCCTCATCCAGAAAATACTTTTTAAACTTCTTTGCCAACATAGCTAAATGATTTTACATGTTTTAAAAACAACTTTCACATGTTGTTCTACAGATTTGTAAGTTTTAACACATAACGAGCTGGGGCTTTTTTTCCCATCATTTACTTCAGTAGTGGTAAATCCAAAATTTAAGTATTTTTGAGAAGATCGCCTTGATTTAATTTTCAGAACCATGCTCGTTCGTCTGTGTACTTGTTGATTCTTTATTATGGTCGAATGTTTGCTTACGACTTAAAAATGTATGTATGATATTGTTTTAATCTACTGCCGTAAATACTTAATTACCGTGAATTACAATTAACGTGGAAATTAAAAAAAATGTACATTCAAGCTAGATTCGGTAGCTATAGGAGTATCGAGTCGACCAAAACTGACTAAAATTGTACGAGGAAAAGCATTTTTACATGTTTTGCGCAGACGTCCGATAGGTTGCCCAGACTCACGCAAACGTACCCTATAATGCCAGATGTGATGGATATGATAGAGAGCGACATTGACTAGACTATTTTTCTAATGACATTTGTACTTTGAGAAATGAATGCTGAAGGAGAGAAATAAATCTTTAATTAAATACATCATTTTGCGATCTGTTCCAATTTAAAAATTAGAGAAAGAAAAATAACATAATTCTAAGTAATATATATTGTAAGTAATTTTCTTAAAATATATATTACTTAAAAGTTACATATACACAAAATTTAATATACTTATCGTATTAATTTGTACGGTTTATAATTAAGATCGTATTGTAATTTTAGCGTCTCTCTCAAAGTGCATTTTTATTGCAGTAAATACATTATTGTTGTACAGGGGGGCGAGACAAAAATTATGATTGAAAATTGGGTCGCCAGTATTGAAAGTTTGAGGAACACTGCTTTTAATGTATGAGTGGTGCACATAGTATTTTATGACTAATTAATTAATACTAAATTAAGAACAAGCTTAATAATTATTAGCTACTTCCATGGGCTTGTCTTTCAGAGCAAATTTTTGAAAGGAGTTTTAAGATAAGAAATTGACCCTCTGAGTTCATTTTCTATATTTAGGTGATATCTATATTTTGTCTTCTAAGCAACCACCGCATTTTGTAATATGTTCCAATTTAAAAATCAGAGAAAGGAAAAATAACTTAGTAATTATCCTGTTACTTAACTTTTTTTTTGCTTAATAGTAACATATACAAAATTTAATATTTATGTCATGAATTTGTACGGTTTATAATAAATATTGTTGCCTTATCGTAAAAGTGCATTATTATTACATTCAGTAAATTATTATGTATAAGGGGGGGCGCGATAAAAATTGTGATTGAAAAGGGGGGCGCCAGTATTGAAAGTTTGAGAAACACTGCTTTAAAGCTATTTACAATTGACTAAATGGGATTACATTCGGATTTTGAAAACACGTATAAATAAATATCTTTTTTTTTAATTTTGTATCAGTTGAATTAGAACATGCATAAAATTGTTTTAAGAAAATAAATTCAATGTAAAGTTATTTAAATACAATTGTTTGGCCAAAGTAGTGAAAGAGAGAATGACATATTTTCAAAACAATTTCCATTTTATGAAAGATGTTTCAATACTAAAACAATTTTGCCTATATGTAATGGTGACTTACGTGCAGAAACTGGATTAAAAGTTTTGAAAAATTCGCAGCATTTTCAATTATGATAAATTAAAGCAATTCCGATGTTTTTGGTAAAAATATCTCTACTCTAATGAGTTAAAATAAGAATAAATCTACATCTTAGTTAATCCTAGTTTGGTCAATGGATAGAATTGCAGCCCATATAAAGGCAGAATATTAATATTATGGAAGCAGTTTTCATGAAAGAATAATATTTTTTAAAAAATTAATTTTCTTTTCCTGTTTTTTTTTTCTTTTTGCCAAAAAAAATTCATATAAATAATTTTTTCTTGTAATAATATTCTTAAAATATTTTATATGTATATCATAATTCAACTGACATTAAATATAAAAAAGCAGCATTTGTTTATAAGCTTTTTCAAAATTACGGTTTCAAACGTAAACTTAAATATACTAATCATTATTGTTTTCTTTAAATTGTTTTACAATTTAATCAGTAATTATGCTTCAATACTTAAGGAAAATTCACATAAACACATATGCTCATAAATATATCTGCTAGTTTTATTCGGAGATCAATTTCAAAGGTATTGGTAAACTTCAATTTCAAAATTAAAAAAAAATGTGTATTGCAACTATTTTTTTAAATATTTATACTCTTAAAAGTATTAGAAGCCAATTTTTCACAGACCCAACGATTTATTTACCATGCAGAAAAGAAAAATGACTGTGGTAAAAGGGCATAACGGTCATGCGGGTTCACGAACAAATATTTGGTTCCTGAACTGAATTTAATTAAATGTCGTTTAGAAGAGAGCGAGTGATCAAAACAAATATATTTAATGGATATTTTAGCTTTGGCTCTTGACTTGTGATATGTGCTTCTTAAAGATTAAAAGCAGATACTCCTGCAGCTCTAAGAAAATGAAGTTCTGTAGTGCAGTGTTTCTCAAACTGTGGGGCGCGCCTCCTGGGGGGCGCGAGCATATCGAAAATAAAAGATTTAAAAATAATTTATTTGCTGGAATAAATTAAAACAAAATACTTTCAGACATAATAAAAAATGCACTTTTACTCTGATATAATTTATAGGCACGCGATATTAAGTCATCGAAAATAAAAACTTCTTCAATACCTAATTAGATATCTTTGATCCTATAATCAAATAAAAAAACTTTTATTTGATTTGCTGTAATCCCATGATGAGAGATTTTTTCATTGAGCTTTATGTTTAAACCTAACATACAACTCTTTCAGAGAAAAAACAGATACCAGATGCAGAATCGAAAAAATTTAGGAACATAAATATTCATCACTGTCATTATTTTTGAAATACTGCACATAATAGCTGTAATCTGTTTAACCTTCTAAGTTATTGGTACAGTTAGTTATGACGCCTTTCTTATGTGTTTGTTTCTCATTTAGGGAAATTGTAAGTAATGTATTTCTCTGTTACGCTTTTTTCCATGCAAAAGAGTTTTATGATATTTTGAAAAACACAGAGAGCACACACTTTGAAGAATTACTTGGCCAAGACTTATTTTTACGAGTATTCTATACATATAAAGCATAACGCGAAAAACATTTTACACAATTTCATATAATCATAATGAATACACTTTTTACCCGGAAGTGGTCGCGCGGGACGCACAGATTACGAAATGATTAATTTTGGCAAAACTGTTTATTTGTTACCAAAGAAAAATTGAAAAGTTCTTGAAAGTAGGTAAGTAAACTTTTTTTAATTAAATTTTTCACTGGAATCACGATTTGTATCGTGTACAATAAAATAATTATATAAAAAAAAGGATTAAGGTGACTCAATAACCCCGCTCGACCGTATGGAGTGCGCGCTTGCTCCCGGGTTAAAACATGTTGATTAATTGATTGATTGAATATTAACGTCGCACTGTTCAGCTACACGAGGGCTTTTGGCGAAGGACCACTAAAACATGTTGAAGTCTTTTCGCTTTAAATATTAAAAATAATACAGTTATTCTTCATCGGAATGTTATATTATTGTTCATTTTTTAACATAAAATATAAATGCTAATTCTGTGAGGCTTAAAATTACCATTCGCTTAAAACTAATTATAATTTGAACAACCATTTTAAAAAAATCATTTTACATTTTTGTAAACATTGTCGAGCATTTGGCTTTACACTCCTTACAATTCAGCGATTATATCAATAATGTTTTATTTTCTTATAAATGAACTCGTGCAAAGAGCGGGCACTTCAGCCGGTATACTTTTAATGTATCAATGATGCACAGAGTATTTTCTAACTAATTAATTAATACTAAATTAAGAACAAGTTTAATAAGTATTAACGACTTCCATGGGCTTGTCTTGCAAAGCAAAGTTTTTATAAGGAATGCTTATGATTTGAAATTCAACCTCTGAGTTATTTTTCTATATTTAGCAGATATCTATACTTTGTCTTTTAAGCAGCCACCGCATTTTGCAATGTGTTCAATTTAAAAATCAGGGATAGGAAAAATAACATAATAATTATCCTATTATTTTATTATTTATTTATTTATTGCTTAAAAGTAGTATACAAAATTTTAATACTTATGTTACTAATTTATATGGTTTATAATTAAGATTGCCTATTGTAGCTTTAGCGTCAAAGTGCATTATTATTGCATTCTGTACATTATTAATGTAAAAGGGGGGCGCGATAAAAATTGTGATCGAAAAGGGGGGCGCCAGTATTGAAAGTTTGAGAAGTACTGCTGTAGTGACAAAAAAAAAAATTCGTTAATTTCTTAAAAACTAACTTCCTAGCAATGTAATTTAATATTCTCAAATAAATTTATTTCAATTGGTCTGAGACAGTTAGTGTGATAAAATTTTCAAAATGAAGAATTTTAGGTTATTTTGAAATAATAACGTTTAGTCTCTTAACTTAGTACTCTCCAAATTAAAAAGGGAAATAATTGATGTATATGGTATAGAACAAAAATCAACGTAATCCCAGCTAACTTAATTAAATCAAAAACAGACTAAATTCATATGACATAGTTACACGCTAACTCAGGCACGTTTTTAAGCCAATCATTTCATAAATTAGTTCAACGTCATAATTATATCATAAATGTAGTCACACGTTTCCAGCCAATTAGTTCATGTGCTTCCCTGTTGCCAACTTTTGCTTTTTGCAGAAACTTTCTTTTAAAAAGTAAATAGTTGTCAATGATATAATAATGCACATAGTTGAACAAAATGCACTTAATTTAAAAGTATTTTAACATTTTGAAAACTGTTTGAATATATATATATATATATATATATATATATATATATATAATTTTAACACGTGAACTCTTTACCCAGTCACTAAATTTCAAGTGTTACCTAAACTTTACAAGTTGAATAAATATTATGTCAATTTTTAATCAATGGCAAACACGTGATTGCCGTTTTCATGTGACCATCATGAATTTAGTCCATTAACTTACACGTACGTATGTAATCGTTCACCATTACATTTTCTACCAAGGATTTGTATTTAAATCATGTCGGTCTACATCTTTCCAAGCCGTTGTGTAATAATTAATTTCTATAATTTACCCGTATAACGGAAAATATATTTTAACCACAATTTATCCACTCAAAAAATGCCCCGTATGAACATTTCCATATAAGATGATGCAATATTGCATCACTCGCATTGTCTCGACCCGATGGTCGCAGATTTAAAAGGATTCGGAGAAGAAGCACAGATATAACCTTAAAATTGGATGTGTTTATATATATACAACACTATATGAATCATTTACAACTTTATTGCTTAACCTTTTGAGGGAATCATTCCTCTACCTTGCCCGCCTAAAGATGTCGGAGGAAGAGAAGAGACACTAGCCATAATCAAAAACAATATATTTATTGATCTCACAAATTATCAACACTGATTCAATTAATTTCAACAAGAAGAGAATGTCTCAATGTAAGCAATATATGTGGAACAACAAGATGCATGAACAATAAGAAGACTGCTAATATGGACCTCCTTATTTTAAGATTAATCTGACTATATCCTAATTGATATAACACTAAATTGACTTTAGTGACCAATCGTCACTTTAATTCTTTCACCAATTACATTTTAAATTACTCTAGAAATTTGAGTGATACCTGATCAATAACAATCTCGCCTGAGATTTATGGTTTTCTCTCTCTCTGTCTCCTTCTCTTCATTGCTAGCTAGAAAACCTTGACTAGTATTAGTAGACTTAATATGAATATCATAGTTTCTTCTTCAAAAGGGTTGGTTGTGAATAAGCGATGAGAGACCAAAGATTTTTCAAAAAGTTTGGAAGATGGTACACAATTAAATCCGTCACAACTTTTGAAGCAATTATAAATCTTTATTCTTAATCTACTTATTTTTAAATTAATATCACAGTTAAAAAATTGTTTGCCCAAGAGGATTAAAAAGAATACTGCAAACAGAACCAGTTACAATTTATCCTGATTAATCACGGTAATCAATTTCGAAAATCATATGATTCTAAATGGAAAGCGTATAAAAGTCTGAAATCTATAAAAAGAAAAAAGAACGCTTGTGCATATATATATATATATATATATATATATATATATATATATATATATATATATATATATATATATATATATATATATATATATATACTCATGTCCATAAATTAAGGATAATGAAGTTCAGGCAAAAAAAGAGGCAGGGGCAAAACAAATTTGACTTATTTGTAAAGTCTATTTATTTAACAAAAGGTAAAGAGCAAAAAAGATGCAATATGTTTGACATAATTAATAAAAATTGCGATTTTTACTCCCTGGAGCAAATTTCGAAAAAGAACATATTTACAAAAACAGTATAATATGTTTAGGAGTTTGTCTCCCGGGCGATGCAATACAGGCCTTACAACGGCTAGGCATGCTGAGAATCAAATTATCAATCTGATCTTGGGGAATACTACATCACTCATAAAGCAATGCTCTCAGAAGTTCCGGTAGACAGATAGGAGTGGGTTAACGGGCTGCAATTCATAGGCCAAGCATATCCCACACATGCTCTATTGGATTCAAGTCCGGTGAGTATGCTGGCCAATCCATACGGGTGATATCTTCCGATTGAAGGAATTCGTCTACAATATTTGCACGGTGAGGACGGGCATTGTCATTCATAAACAGAAATTCAGCACCCATGGCGCCCAGAAACAAATGTACATGTTGTTCCAGAATGACATCCCGATAGATGTGGCCTGTCATCGTTACACTCTAAACATACAGGTCAGTTCCGGAACCAAGAATAATTCCTCCCCTAACGAGCCATCCTGCAACACCGTAACGGTGTCGTTCAATGGTGTTCTCTTGGTGGTAACGGGTACCTGGCGCTCTCCATATTAAAGTCCGTCGAGAATCAGACTGCAAACTAAACCTGGACTCGTCGGAAAACATCACACAAGACCACTGTTGTGGTGTCCACAATGCATGCTCTCTACTCCAGGTTAATCGCAGGCGACAGTGAGTTGCGGTAAATGGAACACATCTGACAGGCCTACGAGCATATAGACCAATGTGGCCTAAACGTCTGTACACGGTCTGCCTTGAAACTGTCGTACCGGTAGCTGAAGAGAGCTGACGAGACAGGTCTGAAGCTGTGCTCCGTCTGTTTCTTTTGGCAGTAACTGCCAAATATACCAGTCCTCATTCGGCGTTGTAACTTGGGGGTGATCTGTGCTGTAACGTGTACTCACATTTCCATTATCTTGGAATTGTTGCCAAAGCCTGGAGATGACACTCTGGGCGATTTCAAATTCCTCGGATACTTCCAGCTGCGTACGTCCACATTCCAGTCGTCCAATAATTCTACCACGTAAAAAATCATCCAAATGCTTCCTTTGTGCCATAACTATGCGGCTATTGCACTGAAAGGCTTTTAAAGCGCTTGTGAACAATTTTACTTCTTTGCTACCATTCCTTATATACCCCTCTCTTACACTCGCGTCTTTGTGTCGTACTATCCGCGCCCTCTGGTGGTTTCCTGTAATTTGCAAATTCTTCCTTAAGATGTGTGTGATAATTCTACAGGTGAAATTTTTATTTTAGAGTTCAATTTCTGTGTGATTCTGAATTATCCTTAATTTATGGACATACGTATATATATATATATATATATATATATATATATATATATATATATATATATATATATATATATATATATAAAAAAAAATATATATATATAATATATCAAAAACAAGAAATAATATGAAAGAAATTTGTATAATATATGAAAATAACAAAAAATAACGTAATAAAAATATAAAAGCTAATCATGAAGATTGAATTTATAGAAAAATACAAAAACCAAATAAGTGGGGTTAAACTAGTTTAAGGTGCCAACCTTCACCCTTTGCAACTCGGTAGGAAAAACCAAATAAAATAAACAAAAATTCAAAGTATGTAAATACTCACAGAGAGTATGATAAAACCACTGACTACTACTTTGCAACAAACTCTCCCAAACTCTTAATGCAGAAAAATCCAAAAACAATTACGTAAGAAAAGTAGAAATCCTAAAAAAATTACGTAAGAGGAGTATTTTTCAAAAAAGAATTTAACAGAATTTCTTTACTCACAGAGCTTTTTCCAAGAGACATAAGAGTCTTGAAATTAATGAAAAGCAATTATTCACCGAGTTAAAAAACTTGGATATACATAAACGCATCTTTTGAAATATCTTATAAGCTAGCCAGAAAAGATACATACCAAGAGAGATGACAATCAAATTTGGTAGGCTTTGAATTGGTTGATTGTCAAAAATGTAAATTTGTTAGGCTTGGTTCGTTGGCAAAAATGTGTAAGATGTTCAAGATGTGTGTGGAAAAGATGTAAAATGTAACATGAGTGTTATGATATAATCTTCACAGCAAGACCACTAACATGCTGACATTGAAATCCTATTGTTGTGTGGTTGATTTGGAATTAGAAGTAGCAAGACGGTTAATGTATTTGTGATGAATATAAGTTAAGAAGTTAAAAGGGTATTCATGATCTAAACATTATTGATTTTTTTTTGATATTATTGAATTTTTCTCTATCTTGTGGGTAGTTAATTTATTTCATATATATATATATATATATATGTTTATATATATATATGTATATATATATATATATATATATATGTTTATATATATATATATATATGTTTATATATATATACATATATATATGTATGTATATATGTATATATATACATATATGTATATGTATATATATATATACATATATATAGATAGATAGATATATACATATATATATGTGTGTGTGTGTGTATTGCTATATATAAGAAATTGGGTATTTGCATTACAAAGATTAAATCTCCTAATATACTTTTAATGGTAAGTTCCATAAAAACCTTGCAAAATTTCGCACTATCGCAAATGATTTTGAAATATATTTCACCATTGCATGTAAAAAACTGCACAATATTTTACAAAATTGCAATGATAAATCTATAGTTAAAAATAGTAAAGTTATTGTAGATTTAAATATAAAATGTTAACACAGTTTATTGTTTTGTTTTTAAAGATTTTTTTAATTCTATCGATATTAATGATGTTATTCAGGTAATTTAAGGAAATCACAGTAATTATAATTTATTATTAATTTCCAAAACGTATAAGTTCTCATAGATTTAGTTTTAAGCGAAAATTACATTAATTTAACTGGTACTATGTATTAACAAATCAAAAAGTTTGCCTGAAGGTAGACCTTCAAGCAATAGTTTGACTAATTTATATTACATTATGAAAATAAATGTATTTTAACACTGATTTTTTGCATTTTAGATACATAAATGATTAATTGTTTTTGGTAAAAATAATTATATTAAGCTCAACATAGGGGGTTTTATCTCAATCCTAGTTAAAATTAACAGTAATTCATTTATAACCGATTCCTAGGATATATAATTGTACACACATTAAGTCAGTGGTTCTCAAACTTTAACTACTGGCGACCCAATTTTCAGTCATTACATTTATCGCGCCCCCCTAAAAATAATAATGTTTTGAATGCGATAATAATACACTTTTTAACGCTAAAGCTACACTATGATCATAATTATAAACCGTACAAATTAGCAAGATAAGTATTAAATTTTGCATATGTGTTACTTTGAAGTATATATAAATTTATTTTTTTGTTTTACTTTTTAGTTCGATTCACTATAAGAGCGTGTTTTTTTAGTTTGTTTTTAAACTATAACTTGTTTTATAATTATTTTTACTATTCACGATAAAAATCACAATTCCAGCGAATAATTTAATTAAGAGAAAATATACTTACCTACTTTCAAGGACTTTTTAATTTTTCTTTGATGATTTGAGAAAAAATCCAATAAAACTAAAGAAAATGTTCCAAATGCGCGTGTCCTTAATAAAGGACATAAATCACAGACACTTTTCGCTAATACAGAAACGTTATTTTCCAGTAAAACTGTCATATTTTGTTCACGTTTTGCTGTCGTTTGATGATCTACAAATAAGCATTTTGAACTTTTTATTCCTTGCGTCTTTTTGACAAGGCGAAGTGCTACATTTATGGCTTCATAGTTTTTTTGATAGAGTTCTTTAGGCAGCATTTAAAAATTTCAATTCAACTCAAACGTTTCATGTCTATCGCTTTTCTCATATTTACTTTCGCTATCACGATTAATATGCATTATTTCATCAGGTTCTTCAATTGCTTGATCAGTTTCATCTTCCTTCAATAAAGAGATCACAAATGCCCATTTTTTTATATTCTACTCATTTACATTTATAAACCATAATAAGTCGTACAACACAGCAATGAAAACCACAAAGTTAATCATAGGGGAAAGTATAGCATATTCATAGAAAATATTTTTGAACAAAAGTGGTCGAGCAGGGAACTCGATCAAAACAAGTACCTTGATTGTAAAAAACCGTTTGCCCCTCTCAAAAAAGAGGCATGCATGTGACAAATTCATTTGAGTTTCCATTAAGACTGTCTAATAGGAGAATACTGTCAAGGTCACTGTTAACGAATAAACAGTTTTACCAGAGTTTGGAGTGATTCAGCGCCTCGTGCGACCGCTCCCTTGTAAAAAGTGAATTCGATACAAAAACATCGATGCCAGTTCTAAAAAAATAGTTTAAAACTCATAAAATACATCTCATACAACTCATAAAAATACAACTTGGCCAAATAATCCTTCAAAGTGCTCAATATGCTTATCAATATATCATAAAACTCATCTACTTGGGGAAAAAAGCAACAGAAAAATATTATTGACAGCTTTCCTAAAAGAAAAAGAGACGGAGTTAAGCATTCCAATAAGCTTGAAGGTCAAAGAGATGAGAATCAAAAGTAGTATTCTAAGGGTTAAATGGAACGTAATAAAAAAATCTCTCATCGTGGGATTACAGGAAAGCAAACAAAATATCTTTTTTTATTTGGTTTTAGGATCTAAGATAGCTAATGAGCGCGTTTGAAAGTGGAAAACCAGATGATATATATAAATTATATCAGTGTAAATGTGCATTTTTTACTTTGAAAGAAAGCATTTTTTTTTACTGCATTCCAAAAAATAATTTTTTAAGCCTTTATATTTTTAATATGCTCGCGCCCCCCAGGGGGGGCGCGCCCCACAGTTTGAGAAACACTGTATTAAGTATAATTAATTAAATAGTAATAATTGTTGTAAAAGAAATGCTTCTGATTTTAATATTCTTAAAGTGCCATATTGGAATTCTAATATATCATTTTTTATAGGTAGAAATATTTTTTTAACTATCAACCATAATATTATATAAGTTAGCAAGAAGTCTAAAATAATTTTGAATTTTAATACTGAATTAGTCATTGTATTAAACATGGATACCCTATTAAATTCTATACAATTATATTTCTAATGGTTTGAAGTTAAGTGATAAATTGTCATAATACTTGAATTGAGTGTAATTTTTTTTTATTAAATTAACTATAAAGTTACTATTTATCTCAATAGACGGCGTTAAATGTTAAATAAAATAAAATAATTTTATGTTAGGAACACTGTGTATATATGTTAGAGGTTCTTTCGATTCCAAAAAATTTTTTACCAATATTTAAGGTTCTCAAGTATATACATGGACTGACTTGTATTTTAGCTTATATATTTTACTAATTTTTGCTTTCATGCGGTACTACTCTTACTTCATCCTGTGAAAAAGTGAAACATTAACAACATGTTATGTTCAGATGGTAAGTTTTATTATTTTTCTGTAATTAATACAAATATTATACAAGTTAGTACACTGTTAGTCGCATTAAATGCAACACCTTGAAGGAAGCAAGCAAACCAAGTAACATTTAGAAAATGCATTAGCTGCGATGAAATATGTAAATCATTAGCATTACAGCGCAGACACACCTTACGAGTATTAGTAGCGTCAACTGCAAGGGGGACAAATTAACGATTTGAAATATAGCAATTATTTTTGTGCAGATTTAATTTTTTTCTTATTTTGAGTAAGCTGTTTACCTATACCTCATGGAAGACATGGAGTGTCTTTTGACCAAGTTTCTGAATTTGACTTCAGAACAATAGTAGCCTATAGGGATTGCGGATAATCCTTCAGAAAAATTGGTCAGCATGGTGGACGAAACCAAGCAACTGTGATAAGGATAGGTTATCGCTGGATCCAGGAGGAAACGACGGACTGATGAATCTCACCGCATCCATTTCTTGCAACAGCCCGTGATGACAGGTGGATTGTGCTTATGGTAGTGATGGCTCGCGCAGCCACATCGCTTCAAAGATTCAGTCTGTTATGCATCATTCAGTGTCTACTCATATCATTCCATGCCGTTCGCAGCACAGTGGAATGTCCACAAGGGATCCTTTGCTTTGTTTACACTTGACTGGAAACCACAGATGTTTGCGCCGCCAATGGTGCGATGAACGGTGGGCATGGACAATGGAATGGAACGACATTGTTTTTACTCATAAATCGTACTTCTTCCTACATTGTTGCGTTTTGCATCGCCACACTGGTACTGCACCTGGTATCATGGTTTGGTGAGGTAGTGGACTTTAGTGTTGCATCGATCTAGTACACATTGCTAGTACACTGAGCAACCAGCACTACTTCTATAAAGTTAGGAGCCAGTTGTCTTCTCCTACATTCAGCGCTTGCCCTAAGCAATATTCCAGCAGTATAATGTGCGACCAAACAAACATGCAATGTTAAGTTTTTCTTCTTTACCCTTCAGATTGAATTGTTCCTTGGAATGCTTGTTCTCCCAATCTATCGCCAATGGGAAAAAAATGTGGTCCCTGATAGCACAGTGACTGGACCGGGATACACCACTCTCTGCTACTCCACAGATCAACTTTGGTAATATGTGGAAACCACCACATGGACTGCTGTACCCAAATGATGCATCCAAAGCCTCTTTGATTCCATGCAAAAGTGTGTGGCAGTGGTTATAGCCAACAATGGTGGTAAAACACCAAATGTTGTTGCAGGTCACCGACCACTGATCTTGATCTACAACTATTTGTTCTCTATATGTAATTATCATTCGATAAGTATAGTCAAACCTACTAGTACGTAGTTTTTACTGGTACTAAGAAATATTTAATTGTTATGTATTGGGGAACGAAAAGTATTGTTTTAAAATTTCAATCCACGTTATTTCAGAATACGTTAACATAAAATGTATGGGAGAAATGCTCAATGCGATTGCTTTAAATTGAAAAAAAGTTTGCCTGATCACAAATATATAAGCACATCTTTTTTAAGAATCACGAATGTTCTTACATATAAGTTGTGACGGATTTATCTTCGTACTTTCATTTAATCTTCTTGGGAAATCGCTGGGCTATATCAATTTGCGTTTTTTCACAACTCACCCTTTTTAGAAGAAACCATGATATTTAAATTTAGTTTGCTTTATGTAGTCTAATCTTTCATGCTGGCTAGAAAGAAAGAGAGAGAGTAAGGGATGAGACAGAATTGATTGTTACTTATCTGGTATTATAGTATTTTATATAGAATTTCAAACATTTGATTGATGAAAATATTAAAGTGACGATTGGTCACTACATTTTGACAGCGTTAAGATAATTGTGACAATAGATTTGATCCTTCAATTAGAGGTTCAAAATTGATAGTCTTCTCATAATTCGTGCATTTCGCTGTGTTAACCCACATATTGTTTTAAATTGATCACATCTGTCCTCTTTGGAATTACTTGAATTGTGTTGATAAATTGTTTGATCTATAAATAGATTGTTTTTGAATATGGCTAAAGTTTTTCCATTGCTCCCACACCTCTAGGCTGGCAAAATAGTGGATCAATTCCCTCACAAAGTCAAATATCTCCTTTGTGTCTATGAGAATTGCTAATCAACCAAACATTCAAAATCTTGTCCATTTTTTAATTAGAAATTGTAACATCATGAAAGAATTGATTAATTTTGAGAAATTTAATATTGACTCAAATCACAAATTGTACTCTTTTTTTGCCCAACCGCGAGTGACAATAGATAGTATCAACAGGTCAAGACAGCCTTATGATCACGTTCTGCAGGCGATAACAACGGGCATTCAACTTACTGGCGTCTGCGAGGAATATCCAGCACTCATCCAGTAGTTTTATAGGTACAATTGGTCACCGGCAACAAATATGAAGGGATTCATTTACTGTCTCTTATGAGTAGAAACTGATACCAGCTGTGCATATAAATTCAATAACTTATGAGATTTCCATATCTATCTATACCACAATATTCGTTGAACTATCATTTCTTCATTTTGTGCCAATTTCATTTTTTTAATGAGTATAACGTATTAAATGCATGATCATGAGTGTTTAAAAAAGTTTTTTCATACAAAATAGACAAAATTGCTTTTAAATATTTTTTTTTGGAAGAGGGGATATATACTAACTTTATTTTAGCTTCTAATGGTTCAAAGTTTTGCACGAACTAAATTAGGGGTATTTTAGCAATCATGGCTATGATGTGGGATGCGGATGATTTGCCGATGATTTTGTAACCAGGAATCTAGGATGCGCCAGCATCCTTCTATCCTCTATCTGGGACTCTGATTTTCGTGGTTTTCGAAACTTGGGTTTGAAGAGAGGGGCGTGACTTCAGAGGAGGAGGTCCAATGGCAGTGCAAGAGGCGTTGGCTATGGAGCGATCGTTGATTGGAGGATAGCAGTGAGGTTTTAAGATTGAAATCATGTACTTTGAAATAGAAAGTGACTTTAAAATTTAAAAAAGAGAAATTCGATTAATTTGAGAGAATTTTAAAAAGTTAAGGGGAGAAAAATAAAAGTTACAATTAAGAATAATAGGGAAATTTAAATATTGTTCATTAAAGCTTCTGCCAGAAGGCAGTGTTTTCTTCGTCGGAATTTGCTGTTTTAAATTTAGAGAGAAGGTCGAGAATTTTGGGGTTTTTCTTTACGAGGTTTGAGATAGTATTAAAAAGTTCCAAAACTTGGGAAAAATCTGAACTGTTATTATCTTGGGTAAGGAATCCACTGGAAGAGTCTTCCTTTTTATTTGCAGTTAGGTTTTCGGTTTCGGAGGGGATCTGATTGGGATTTCTCCGCTAACAACGTTAGCGAAGGAAATACCTCTTTGTCCATTTGCTTGAAAAATTTTTTCTTTTAATCGGGTTGAAAAGGCAGTGCCTTTTGGGTTGGGGGAATTTGGGACATTTAATGTAACATGCCGAGTGGCCGAAGTCCTGGCAGTTGATACAAAATGGGTTTTCTTGTCGTTCTTTGATGTGACAATTTCGAGTGGCATGGTCTTTACCGCATTTAAGGCATCTTGGTTTCATAAAACAATTCGCGGCAGTATGGTAGAAGTTATTGCAGTTGAAGCATTGGGTTATTCCTCTAACGAGGTAACCTTCTACTTTCACCTGCAAATAACCCAACTTTTTGATGTCAAAAATTTTACTATTTAAATCGTTTCTTGGTAAAGTAATTAGGAAATATGGGAGGGATTTTTTAGTTCTTTTGGAGATTAGTTGCGTGCAGCTATCTATATTGAATCCGATTAATTTTAAGTCATTAGTGATATCAGTAATTAAAGCAGAATTAGGGAGGCCTTTAATAACGGCTTTAATTGGTTTATCTTTTTGGCGTTTGAGAATGTAAAATTCGAAATCGTTATCCATTTCTAAAAACTATCTAAGGTTTCTGTATTCTTCGGGGTCAGTTGAGAACATTTTTAAGACGTCATTAACAATTCTGTTTCTTACATTAGGAAATTTTTCAGAGATGCGTTTAATTTGCTCTCTGAAATTCTTTTTAATTTTAAGCATTATAGGGTGGGGGAGGAATCTTAGGTGTAACTAATTCAGTTGTTTCAATCGGGGGAGGATGCTCAACATCCTGTTCAAGATCGGAGAAACTATTGTTAGTTTCTATGGGGTCCTGGGTAGAGGTAGGAGAGATTGGTCTGGCCGTCTTTTTGGGAAAGATAAACTCTTCCGTGGAATCCTTACCTTTCTGTTTACGCTTTTTGCAAAAATTTTTCTTAGATTTGCTATTGGTTTTATTTTTATTTTCAATCTTATTTTTAATAATAGGAGGGGAGGGAACAAAAAATTAATTTCCTCTTCTACCGAGGTAGAGGGAATCTTATGATCCTGGCAATCAGAGATAGTACATGGTGGGATGGTTTGAAGCTCCCTTACCAACTCCTCCTTTCTCCTGATCATGGCCTGTGTGCTTGAGTGGTACAAGTCCATGCATACATTTCCAGGGCTGGGTGAACGTCCGTCCATCCCGTGGATCGATAGATGAAGAGCTGAGATTCCTGTGACAGTATCTCTGAGTTTCTCGCATGCGGAAACTTGTTCAGATTTTGTCGGCGAAAGTTCCATATTATCGCTTGATACGCTCATGATAAATCAAGAGGTCGTGGAGCTCGCAGGTGCGTGGTCTCCGTGATGTGGGATGTATTAGTTGATGTAGTGTTTTTTAAACTGTGGGGCGCTCCCCCCTTAAGGGGAATGTTAACCCTACAAGGGGGCTCTAGGCTATTGAGAAGTCGAAAGCAAGATATTATTTATATAAAAAAAAGTATTAATTTACTAAAGGTATGCAAACAAAATGCATTCTGACTAATAAAAAAAGCACATATACACATTGATATAATACACTTAAAAATATATCAGTACTGTGCAGAATGTATTTTATAGTTAATTTAACAAAACTAATTTAAGAATAAGTTTAATAATTATCAGTGACCCCATGATATTGTCACATATAAAATTATATGTAAAAATTAACACTTATCTTGATAATTTGCACGATTTATAATTAATCCCTTAGATGCCGATTAAAAAGTACGCTATTCACTTTCCCAAATGCCACCATTTAACACGTAGGCCTTCCTTAACATGTATGTGGTGCATTAGAGAGGAAGGAATAAATTAGCAAATCCTATGAAATAAGTAAGTCCTTAGCAAACACTATCAAGGTCATTTTATTGCATTCCAAAGCCTTCAGAATAACTTCATAGATAGCAGTTCTCAAAAAATATCTTACATCGGAAAGACGTGTATATACGTCCTGAGCAATTAATGTACTGGCTGAGCGAGACGTTTATATACACCGGTGGCACTTAAAGAGGTTAAAGTCGTATTGTGGCTTAAGCGTCAATGTATAGTATTATTGAATTCAATATATTGTTATTGTATGGAGGGAGTGCGATAAAGATTATGATTGAATATTGGGGCGCAAATATTGAAATCTTGAGTAGCACAGAGTTAATGAAAAGTTTTTACTATGCCACAATTTCTCAAATGTGAATTTCAACACAAAAATGTCATTTTTGACTTATTTTATACTACTTTGAAACTTGATGCACATTTTTAATACTATACAAAAGTACTTAATTGATTAACATATTATTAAAAGTAAGGTCCCGAAATCCAAGTGGTTATGATCATGAGCTCATGACATGGGCTGGTGTCACACAATACTGGATTCAAGTACTGATGTAACTAAACACTCATCTTGTAGAATTGCTCAAACGTAATTTATCTATCCATATTGTAAGTCCTCCCGTTAACATGGTATGGAAGTATGGGGTGTGAAGTATTTGCTCCGGTGTCACTTCGTTCTTTCCACAGTGGTTTAACTCTTTCGCTCATTCTTGAAAAGGTTAAAATAGCAAAGTCTATCGCAATAGATTTTTTCTTATGTATGTAACCGTGCTTCGAAAATATGAAAAAAAAAATTCGGCTGCTTAGTATTACATGGCCGCAACTGATGATTTAGCCAACTGATTTTTATATCTGAAAAACAGGTTATAAAAATATTTACAAGACATTTTTCCCGTCCATATTTCTTTGAATTATAATTAACGAAGCTCAAGAGAATCAACGCAAAAGCAAGTTTAAAAAAATTGATCATTTGATAATAAATCTACTAAAATCCTTTTTTAACGAGTTTTTTTAAGATATTTATTTAATTTAATTAACTCCGTGGCATTTTGTAGTGGTTATTGTTGTTATTTTTATTTTGCGAGCTCTTTTAATGAAAGAAGATTGGGAGCTTAAAAAAAATCTTTGAATATTAAATTTAATAACGAGCTATAGTCTTAGCTGATGCAAGCAATTTTTTCCCTAGCTCCATTACTTAAGATTCAGTATTATACCTTTATTTTCAGCAGCGTAAAAGTTAATTAAATTCCTGATGGCTAAAGTTTGTTAATTACACCAATACTGAAGTATGGTAATTAGAATAGCTTTTGTCTCACATTGTTTTAATGTCAAATAAATTGATGTATTTTTGCATAATAATCTGCAGAGTCATTGATTTTGCAGCAATTATTATTTCCTTTTTTTTGCGTAATTGTTATGAGGAATTAAATTTTTTTATCACATCAAAAAAAAAGTATTCAAGTCCTTTATTTTTTTGTTCATCACTTACGCAAACTAAAATACAAACAAATATAACAGTATATTTTATTCGATCATTGTTCTTTTTTCTTTTTTTTTAGATTATAAACGGCAGTTGTAAACATTTCATTAATAATTAGGAGATAGTGTGTGAAACATTGGACACTTTCAGGATTTTATATCCTTTCTGACTGGAAGAAAGCACAACGTGTGAGAAAAAAACATGCCTTGATTAAAATAATTTTTAACTTTAAAATGGAAGAAAATTGAATTGATTTTAATTTAAAAACAAGGTATTGAATAATAAATTTAAAAATTAAGAATTTAATTACTAATTACAAATTGACACATGTAATTATTAATTAAAAATTTAAAAAAATAATTATTATTTAAGTATTAATTAAAAACAATTAAGAAAATACCAGATAAAACTAGGAAACGCGCGCGTAGATGAAAGTTATAGAAATCTTCAAAATTTAAAGCGGAGCTCGAAAAAATAAAGAAAAATTAGGAAAGTTGTCGGGTTAAGAAGGAGCGTGCGCGCGAGAGAGAGTAATTGAGTAAGAATGTGTGACTTTAGATATTTATTTCTCATACATTACTTAGCTTTACGAATCTTTCTAATAATGAAAGTTTTAATATAAGAATTAGCATTCGTTAAATCATATTTTCAGAATGATCTGAGGAAAACACTGAGTGATTATAATTAGAATCCTACTTTTAAAATGTTGTAAAAAATGAAAAAAAAGTGCTGAATATACAGTAAAACCTGTTTTTGTGACGTAGATAGGGACCGCATAAAAAGAAATCGCACAAAAAGTATTCAAATATATATACATAGAGCATAAATAATTATATGTAACAACAGCTTTGTTGGCATACCACAGACATTTTTTAACGCGGCGGAGTGGGATCGCACAAAAAAAAATCGCAATTAGAAAATTAAACTTGCATTGTTGAGAGATTGCTTATAACAAATGAACAGAGCGTCGTGAAGTGTATACATGAACATTGACAAAAATATTACACTGGGGTCAAAGCCGTTGAAATTTATACACCACACAAAAAATAATCGCATAAAAGATTACCGCACAAAAACTTGACTACTACTTGAAGAAGAGAATGGTATGGTATTAGAAAAAAACATTCCTAAGTACAAAATAACGGCTCGAGACTGATATAACTTGACGAACCGATTTTTCCCATCCAGTGTGGTACGATCTTGCCGTGGAAAGAGTGGGCTTTTACTAACAATACCACAACTGTTGTACACCTTGGAGGCATTTTTTTCTGTCAAAAAACCGTAACAATTATGCATATTGAACAATACAGTTGATTTAATATGCAACCCATACCAAGGCCGACGTTATTCGATTCAAAATCTCACTGGTAGCCGAGAATCCACTTTTATTTAACTCTTACAGTGCCATATGTTGTAATTTAAATATAAAATAAATAGATGGTGCTGCAAGTCATCTGAGATATATACTTTGTTTATCTTATAGAGTCAGAGTTAGGCTATGTTCTTTGTGCTGTAAACATGTCTTCTATGTGTGTCGCCCAATAAACCAAATTGTCTTAAGATGATGGACTGAATTACGGGAATAAGATAAAGATATAGTGGAAATATAATCGCCTTACTGAACATGGAATTAAAAATCAGGAATTATATATATAACACCATCCATTTTGATGACCTATGGAACATTTTTCTTTTAGATTTCGACCTGTAGAACGTCGTTGAATTCTGATTTAGTAGAGTGGAAATTAAGAATAATCATTTTGATCTATGTACAATAGAAGTAAATGAATCGAGTGAGATATTTATAAGAAATATTTTGAGAATGTTGGTAATTTGATTTCTATACAGTGTAAATATACATTAGCCCCTTCGTGACGGGCAGTGCAAATATGCATTCTTCACGGATACATCCCATGGACGGGCAGTTCAAATATGCATTTTACAAAGGCGCTGTGGAGGGATGGGCAGTTCAAATGTGCATTTTCACCTGGGACGTATTTTAATGAACCCTAGATGGCACCAAAAATCCGACCTTGACTGAAGATGGAACAGCCTTCTTTGGAGTCGGTTCTCCTTTTTACGTCTATTGTTTTGATTGTTCTTTTATCTCAAGTGTGAAGTAATCGACCTATGTTTTATCCACGGCAATGAAACAGCGCCAAAATCTGCTTTGTTTCTATGAAACTTCGCTAAACACTCAATTGAAACATCTTCACGATACTGCTTTTCCTCGAAGTATGATAAAACGCGGCACCCATTTATCACACAGCTTTCTCATGTCCAAATTTTCAGATAATAGACAATGCACCGCATTTATAGAAGCGCCTACTATGTCTGCCACCACGCGCACTTTCTGTCGACGATCATCCAGTATCGCTTTGTCGATTTTCTTCAACATTTCTGGAGTAGTCACCTCATTTGGTCGACCACTGTGAAGCTCGTCTTTGCAGCTCGTACGGCCTCGTTTAAACTCTTTTACTTAATATTTTATTGTTGTAAACGAAGGAGCAAATTATTCACTAAAAGTAGAATCTAATTCAGCATTTATAATAGTTAGGCTGAGTTCTTTGAAATGAAAATATATGCATTACATAACGATGACCAATTTTCTCCATTTTCATAAATTCACTGAAAACCTTCACTGTGTGTGTGTTGATAGCTGCCAAACAAATACTAAACAACGTGGCTTCTTCAGATTCGAAACATATGCTTTATAGTTTTTGCGTACTTTCTAATACAGAGATATTTTTCAAACCACTACCGCCATCACTAGGTCAATCCGGGTAGGAAGCGTGCTTCAAAATTTCAGATCAGATCATGAATTGGTTTTTAAGATATTGGAAGTTTTCTGAGCTACGTTTTTGGCTTCAGTTTCATTTTAAAACATTTTTCTATTCTTAAATTGAATTAACTAAAACATTTTTGAACATAATCAACTCTTTCAGTGTGAACTGGTTATTGATTTCAATTTTTATTGTACACTAAAATCGCTTCTGCTTGATTTGAGTCATTCGAGTTTTCATAGTTACTTACTTAAAATTGATTTCTATGCCAATTTTTGTTATAAAATTAGTTTGCGTAACTTAGAAGCCTTATGATTAATCTTTCCCCCTTAAATCCGGTTCATTTGTGTTATATGGGTAGCAAATAGAATCATTATTTATAATCTAAGATTTATTTTACATTAATAAATATTGTTTATATTCGTATCACTTGGCTTTTAAATGTAAGAGTTATTTTTGGGGTGAATAAATTTCTAATTCTACTGTCTAGCAGTCATTTTCTTTAGTGTAGACAAAGCAAATTCTAGAAAATGTCTACAAGGAAAGAACCAGACATTCTAAGACGGAGAGTCACTGTACACAGTGGGATGTCACAGCTTAAAGCACATGCCTGAGTTTTCACTTCGTTCCAGGATACCAGTCGCTTCCTGTATGCAATCGAGCGAGGTGCTGTTAAATGTATTCGTCGGATTTTTAAGTCGCTTAAGATGACAAAACGACTTGAGTATGTGTACTGCATCAGATTTTTCGCCAAAAATTTGGTTATTTTCTAAGTGAAATAATTCGTAAGATTCAGCAAGTGTTTGGAGGCGATGCTATAGGTATCAATTAAATTAAGGTAAGGTTTAAATGATTCAAAAGTGGCTGCACGTCGGGAGAAGGATTAGCGTCCTAGGAGGTCACAAACCACTCGAAATCCAATAGTTGTTGAAACAGTGAAAATAAAAGTAATAATGAAAGGTCGTTGCTTGACCGTACGAGAGACACCTTAACAAGTTGAGATCAGCGCAAGTTTTGCTCATACAATTTTGTGTGACCATGCGCAGAGGGTCTGCGAAAGTTGTTCCCAATTTTCTGTCGGTGGAAGAGAAAACTCGACCTTGCAGTTGCACAAAAGCTATTGAACACTATCAGCGCTAAACCTGGTTTTATACGATTTCTGGCTGTTCCTGAAAGTAAAAATGACGTTGAAAAGATCCCGTTTTTATAATAGAGAGGAGATAAGATGCAGAATGTGTCGTCAGAGCTGAGCACCATTCCAATAGATCCCTCCGGAAGTGTTTTCGGTACTATAAGGAATACTAGACTAATTGTGTGGGGGAGCAAGGGGTCCACCTTGATTATGGGTTCAGATCATAATCTCGCAAAGTAAGTAAGACATTTTTTGACCAATGGTTGCATACTTTTTGAACCAAACTTGTAAATAAGTACTGCTGATAAATTAATATTGTGAGTAGTGAACAAGGAACTGTACATATAACATTTTATATAACACACAATCTCTCTCCACGAAACATCGAATCAGTCCGATTCAAGCTTTTTCACTCTTCCATTTTAACGTGTTATGTTATTTTCACATTTCTTTAAAAAAATTGATACTGAAAATAATCTGTTAAGTATATCTGAGAGATGTGTTTTTTTCTTGCTACTATATTTAGTAGGAGTGATCGCATCTTAATAAATGTTAAAAATTATTAAAATGTCTCTTTTCATGTACAAAAGTTACTTCAACATTTTGCCATAAAAAAGCCCAAATACTTAAATATCATCTCAGTTATGTCAGTACTTAACATGAAAATTATTTTTTTTCCTTCAGAGAACATCTGTTCGATAAAGGTAGGTTTTCAAATTATGGAAAAAAAGTTTTAATTTACCGTACCCCCCCCGAAACACATTATTGGATTCTAAGCAAAAGGTATAAAGCACGATACGCTTTAATATTCAACACTTCAATAAATTTAATGGGATAGAATTTTTTTTCTATCTTCAGTAGTTTAAAGTGCTTGTCAATTTTAATTCCTGCTGCTATTCAGGTACTTTAACAATGCTTCGAGCCATTCAATCTAGCAACCAGTAACCTTGATTCGTTAAAAAAATAATAAATGGAAAAAATATTAATTTAATTAACACAACATTACATTTTCGATATTATTCATTGTATTTGAAAGCACAGTCGAACCTCCCCATAATATGAACCTCTATATTGTTAATTTTTCTACATAGTGAACTTTTCCCGCTACCAAGAACATTTCACGATTTTCTTAGTAAAATAACCTACTAATAGCGGAGTGTGCATTTTCTATATAGAAAACTCTTGTGTTTCACTTTTTTCTCCCTTTTTTAAAAGTATTTCTGGACATTCGATGTTATTTTCCCTTTTAACATATTTTATGGAGCTCATAAATCTTGGACTGGTTTTATTAGGTGCCTAAATCGCCAAGAACAATAGAATAATGGACATTTCATCCAAAAAGTGTAACCTTTAATCACCATTGTCCAGTTCACTGAAACCATCTTCGATATCCCCTTTCACCCTCAATGGAGTAATCTCGAGTTCACTTGTCGTGGAACGAGTGTCTGTTCATTTGTAGTGTTGATCAACTGTACTTGTAACTACGTTTCTTACCGGTACAAAATGGGCTTTGATGTTCAAGAGTAAGTGCTTTAGCTTGAAAGAAAAAATAATTAATTCTTCAGGAAGTCGATAAGAAAATCAAGAAGCTTTCAATGAGTCTTTTTTAATGTGTAAATTATATAAAAAAGTATGTATCATCTTACAAAAAGGTGTGAATAATTACTTTATATATATATATATATATATATATATATATATATATATATATATATATATATATATATATATATATATATATATATATATATATATATATACTGCTCAAAATAATTAAAGGATATGGCGGTTTTAGGTGGATCTTGTGGCTGGGAGACTTTTTAGCTGATTGATACATAGTCGGCAGACGTAGTAGGTTATATGAGAATAAATTACACATGTTTGGCAGAAAAAAATGCATTTTATTGCGCATTTGTGTACAAAAGGAAAAAAAAAACTCAATTTGTGCATATGATAAAAAAAGAATAAGAAAAGGTGTTTTCTTCATAGGAAATCATTTTCAGTAGGGGGTGTGGATTCCACGGACGGCCAGCAACGCTGAGCACCTTTGAGGCATGGAGTCAATGAGGCTATTAATCACGAGTTGGGGTATTCTGTCCCACTCTTCCATAAGAGTTCTTTCCAGTTCTTGACGCGTTTGTAGGGATGGTTGGTGGCCAGCAACTCGTCTTCCTAGAGCGTCCCAAACGTGCTCTATTGGATTAATGTCTGGAGAACACGCTGGCTATTACATTCGTACGATTCCTTCCTCGAAAAGGAAATTCTTCTCCAGGTTAGCACGACGTGGCCTGCAGTTATCGTCCATTAAAATGAAGGCATCTCCGATTGCTGCAGCGTAAGGGACTACATAGGCATGAGGATTTCATCACTATATCGGCGAGCAGTCAGAGGTCCATCTCGAATGATGTAGAGGTTTGTGCGCCCGTCAATGAAGATGCCACCATACACCAACACTCCCCCACTGCCAAATCTGACACTTTCGTGCACGGACGCAGGATTATTCCTACTGCCACACTCCCTCCAGATGAAAATACGCCTATTATTCGGATGAACAGAAAAACGAAACTCGTCAGAAAAAAGAACATTGCTTCATTCATTTCTCCTCCAGTTCACATGCTCTGTAGCCCACTCCCTGCGGTCGCGACGATGCCTTGATGTTATTCTAACACATACCATCGGTCGGGGAGCATACAGACCTACACCATGGAGCCGGTTTCGAACAGTCTGAGTTGAAAGCGTGGTGCCAGTAGCCGAGTGAATGTGTTGTTGGAGAAGAGTAGCGTTCATATTTCGGTGTCTCCGAGCTGTTAACACTAAATAACGATCTTCATTGGGCGTTGTTGCCCGTCTACGACCTTGTCCTGGTCTTCGGCCTGCCCTTCCAGTCTCCAAGAAACGGTTCCAGATCCTGGAAATCACACTTTGTGACACTCCAATGGCTTGCGCTACTTCGGCTTGAGTGTGGCCCCCTTCTAACCTGCCTACAACTCTCCAAGCTTCTGAATCGGTTAAATGACTTCGCTGAGACATCGTACTCATCGAAATAAAGTAGTCACTGAATGCCGATCATCCTTGTCTTCATTTCAGTTGAAAGTCACATTTCATTCGCTGCCGATGAAGCGACGTTTTTGGCGTCGAACTCAAAATTAGCATACTCCACAGTTTGAAAATCAGAAAAATTTGCATTTGTGATTCTCTTCTTCCATTTTCGGCAAAAAAAAATTTTGCTTATATCTTTATTTTATATAAAACTTACAATATCCTTTAATTGCTTTGAGCAGTGTATATAGTATTTATGAATTTAAAATTTAATTTATGTGGTTTATAAAGAAAACTGAAAATAAACCGCTATATAACAAATTTTCCCATACAACGAATTTTTTTTCGAGATTTAGCGACTTCGTAATACATACTGTATATTTATTTTAATAGGTCATTTGTACGCGCGATTTACACAAAATTTTCAATTGAATTATTTTCATAATTTTTTGGTTGCCTCCTATATATATGCATTATGTAAACATATTTTGTGCTCAAAATTTCATAAAAAGCTAACTACTTAATCTCTCTCTCTCTCTCTTTTAAGGGAAAATCTTGAAACTCATGAAGTGATTTTAAAATGCAACTTTCTCTCCTCCTGCAAAAATTGACATACACATATTAAATTTAATTTATAAATCTTAGCATTTTAAATGAGACAAACTAGTTGTTTTATCTTTCTGAGATAAATCAGTTTAAAGATTTGATTTGCCATTGGGATGTGAATAAAAACAAACGTAAAAGTTATCACAACTCTGTGTTTTTTCAACTTAATGCTTTCAAATTTTATGAGTTTGTAAAAAAGTTAAAAAAAATAATTTAGGCTAAAATAATTAGATTTGATATTTTGACCGATTTTTGTCAATTGTGAATCGTACTGTGTCTCCTTAAAGTAATATGTATAAGATTGTTTAAGAAAATTTAAATTTAAACATGTATCTTTTCTACAAAGGGAATGAATTTTTCTGCGATTGAACGGAACGTTTCAGAAATTTTTTGAACTAATTTCGAGAAAACTTTTTGTTTTCTAGTAACAAAGTTTTTTTTTCTGGTTGCATTATAGCTCTTAAAGAATAAAAAACAAACCCCTTTGCAGCAGCCGCTGCAAAGAGAGGAAAGACTTAAAAAAGAAAAACCGACGTTTTATTTAAAATAGAGGAAGTTTGCATGTAGATAAAAAACAGTCGACCATACTAAATGAAAAAAAAGAAGTAAGAACTCTTTCCGACAGGATTCAAAGACCATGAAATGAGTCCAGATTCGAATCTTTCTTATTTTTTTCAATTTCAAAATTAATCTTCTTATGCTCAAGCATTGGAACTGGAAAAGTCAGTTTTTAATTTATTTTTTTTCCATTCACACTGCGTTCACACCTAGAATGGATTCATATTATGAGTAAGTCTGGTGACTTTTTATTTTTTGGGAAGAGGTGGAAATATATTCTCCTTTCAAATCACAAATACGACTGAAAGATTACTATGCTGAAGATTCAATTCTGTATCTTTGCCCATTTTTGTAATAGAACTTTAAGTTTAAAAAAAGTACAGTTCGAATTCCTTATATTTACGTTAACATTTACTAGAACTACAGTCAGGAAATCATAAATAAACTTTATAGAATTTGAAGCAAACTATCGGACGCTTTGGTGTGAGGGTTTATAGATAGATGAGTCATCAACAAAAACAACGCTTATTTTATATGTTTAATTAATAATATTTGCGAAAGCTGATGAGGAGTTCATCTTTTTTAATTTTCGGTGAAAATCGTTTAACGCGAAACTGAGGAGACTGAATTTTTTTTCGTATTTAAGTCTCACAGGATCCTTAACAGATATCCGTGCACTCGAAAAAACATCATTCTTCAAACCAATGTAACTTAGAAATAAAATAAAACAATAATTTGAAATTTTTACCACATTATAATCATATATATTTACAACATTTCTCAAATTTTCAGAGAATTTGAGAAAAGATTGAAAAAGTTATAAAGAAATAAAAATTGGACAATTTTTTTAAAAATATTAAAATTATTATCTTACACCGCGCAGGATTCTGAAGTACAAAATTGATCAAACTTAATTTTACTTGGTATAAAAATGTTCACTTTTGAAGTTATACTATCTTTTAAGAAATTTGGAGGGAAAAAATATTTTTTAAATACAATTATAAAGAAGATTTTAAGAAAAAATTAATTAAAATTAAAATGAAAGAAATTCTATTATTATTATTATTATTTGAAAATTGATGTATAAGTTATGAAGAGCCTTATTTTGAACACGTGTATAAAATTTCAAATTGATTTGAAATTAGTTTCTGACAAATCCTCCATGGAATCTAATTTTTTTTTGTTTTGCAAAAAATGAAATTAAAGATAAGACAGAGAGTTTTCATTTAAATTTCACTACTTATTCCTCAAAAACTTAGGAAGTTTTTACAGTATCAACACAATTTTGGTGCCAAACTACTCAGAAATATTGAGGTTTTAACACATATTTTTTCTTTCAAAAAATTGAAAAATTTACAATTTAAGAGTTCTTTGATCCCTTAACCTTTTATCTACCGATAGTACTTATAAGGACCATCCTCACTTTCAAATTACATAGAATAACCATTTTTACGAATGTCCGGACGATATTTAGCAGGGGCACTCTTTTAATTCCACTCTTCCTAGATACATGGTAGCACATGTTCTATGATGAGTATTTTGGTGGGTAAGACAAATAGTTTTAAAACGGAAGTTATGTTTTCAGCTGCCATTTTAATCTGATTACGAAGATTGTCATTTCTGTTCCGAAGAAAAGTATTTAATGTCAAAAGGTAAATGCCTTATTGTGTGTGTGTGTGTTTGTTACTTAAGTCCATAGAAAACGAATGGACTATTTATTTCCGGTTTATAGTTGAATAACTTTGTGGTACTCTCTTATAAGTACCGACAGCCCACTGGGTGTGTAAGCAAGGGTTGTTTGATTTTTTTTTCTACCATATAGCTTGTTACTATTTTTTGTTGCGTTGCAGTTTTATCACTATAATGCAATAGAGTTGCGCCTTATTTGCATTTCATTTTGTTTAACTTATTTATTTTGCTTTTTTTTATTCTTTTGCTTTAACGTTTAAATTTTTTTTAATTTTATTATTTTCCTTACCACACAATTAAATGAAATATTTATAATTTATTCAAAAATTAGGAACATTTTAAATTTCTTTTTTGTAACTTATATTTAAGAATAATAGGAGCTTTTCAAGTTGCTATATCATTATATTTTTTTCCTTTTCGTAGAGTGTCTAGAAAAAAGAAATCCAGTCCTCAAAAGCTTTGGATTTATTACAAAACCTATCATCTGAACGCGAAAGCATTGATGCACTAACCGATGATTCTTCAGATGCTGAAGACGTCCCAGAAAATTATCTGCAGGAATTTTCACTGAAGATGGCGATGAAGAGTCTGAACTATAAACACAAGGCGCATTAGCTCATGTTCAGAAAATAAGTATATCCTACCTCGGGATGCAGTGCTTAAAAAACATTCAGTCGAAACCTCGCCCAAAATGCACAACAAGTAATGAATTTTTCTTATTAATGAAAGTAAAAAAACTGTTTCTTAGAATATCATCAAATTAATTTTAAGTGTAAAACCTATTTTATGCGTAAAAACAAGTAAAATAAAAAATAATAATTAAGTCAATTTCTACTTAGATCAACAAAGAAAATTTTTATTTAACTACTTTTTTATTAAATAGTTACAACTAATACAAATATGTATATACATATGACAGAATCCCAACATTATGTGGTAATTAATTTTCATTAACTATCATTAAATTTTCGTATTGTCATCCAAAACAATCGTGTATATAAAATTTTAACTGAATCCTTTAAAACGCGGGAAAAAAAATCTTTTAAAGCTTTGACCCAAGCCGCTAAAAATGAAACCAACGTGGCTGTATCTGTAATTATTTAAATAATTATTTTCAGTCAATTAATTTTAATTAATTATGATGAAACTATCCTACTTTTACCCAAAAAAATAGTGTATAAAAATTTTTTACTCAAATGAGCTCTTTAAAATTTGAGTAAAAAAACTTTTAAAGTTTTGACACAAGTTCTCAAAATGGTCACTAAGTCGCCAAAAATGATGTCAACATGGTTATATTTGTAATTCTCTAAAAAATTAGTTTTAATCAATAAATTTTTATTAATTATTATTATTTTATTGTATTGTCATCCAATATAAATTTCAGTTCAACTGAATACTTTAACACGTGAGAAAAAAAACCTTTTCAAGTTTTGACACAGGTCGCCAAAATGGTCGCTAAGTCACCTAAAATGTTGCCAACGTTGCTGCACTTGTAACTCTGCTAATGATTAGTTTTAATCTTTATTAATTATAGTTAAAATATTGCATTGTCATCCAAAATAATCATGTATATAAAATTTCAACTCAATTGAGCGATTTAAAATGTATTTTATTAACGATTGAAAATCCCATCAAGATAAATAAATAAATAAATTTATACAGATTGTGAGCTAATAGTAGGAATTGAAAAAAAATAAACAGCATAAAATATAACTATTGCATCAACAAAAATAGAAAAAAAAACAATTAAATTTCTAACATATATTATGTGTTTTTAAACATATTTATTAAAATAAGAAGTATACAACATAAAATATATGTATTTCCTTTCGTTACATTAAAATAAAAAGATAAATACAAATTTTAATGCGAACCTAGTGCTTCCACTGCTTTACTTTACAATCGTAAAATCAGGGGTATAATGTGTGAATTTCAATTTGACAAGACACTGTACCTTCAGTTGTTAAATAATTTCTTTGCGGACTTGAGATATTTTTCATACCAGGAAAGATTTATTTACCTAGGTATACCGAACCAAAGTGGAAAGCAGAGTACATACAATGTTCTCTCTTCAAACATTTAAATCTCTCCAACAATGACATTCAATAATTTACAAAATAACTGTAGAGTCATCTTTCAGATTCTTCCGTAATTGCGTAATTGTCTATATTTCTGAAGATGTTTGTCAAATAAGATCTATTAACAAATTTATCAACATCCATTCTCTCAGAAATTTACAAATTTGTACAATAGTACCGTGTGCCACATGTGGCACGTGTACCATAGGTTGCCTACCCCTGGGCTATACGATTACCTGGTGATTACTTAGAAGGAACGAGAAGACAGAAGGACAAGTTTATTAAACGTGTCTCGCCATTACATATATATGAAGGCTGTGAATTAAGTAATGACGAGACACGTTTAATAAACTTACAAGTACCTTTGCGCTACATTCCTTCTAAGTAATCACCAGGTAAGCGTATAGCGCAGGGGTAGGCAACCTATGGTACATGTGCCACATGTGGCACGTGGTACTATTGTGCAAATTTGTAAATTTCTGAGAGAATGGATGTTGATAAATTTGTTGAATATATATATATAAAAAGAGAGAGCGGGGATATATATATTTAATCCTATTTCTTCTCTAAATTTTTAATAAATGAAACCTTTTTATTCTTTAAAATTTAATTTATATTACAAAATCTGTTTGTTTATAACTTTTTTTATTTCAGTTTATTTTTTGGTCCATAACATTTCCAACATTTATTTTTTGGTCCATAACAAGCATTAAATTTGTGATTCTTATATATACATATTTTTATAGAAAAAACAGATTTACGAAGATATAAGATAAAAATTGTTTCAAACAATCTTAAAGAACACATGCGACGAAAGAACCTTCAAAATCGTATTAGTTAAGAGGAAAGATAGATGCATGAAATATTCCGCTCCAATATTTTTCTTGTTTGAAAGCATCTGCACTAAAAGTTTTATCGGTTTAAAAACGAAACGCATCTTTATTTTCTCTACTGTTATTTCCCTGGGTATTCAAATCTCGTCCCTTTAATATGATCCTCTGACATATTTTAGGCAGTCTTTCTTTCAAGAGTTCGAAAAGAAACAAGATTAAATTTTAGAAAAAAAAACTCATGGGAAATGGATGTGATGTATTGGTTTAAAATCCAAATCAAATTTGAAACTTTTCCCAAAGCACTTAGAAACTAATACTCAAATAATGATTTAACAATAAAAAATTAGAAAAAAAACAACATATAACTCTTTATTCTTATTATTTTTCTTTCTTTTTTTGCATTGAATTGCAAACTATTAGTATTTTGCTAATTTTATATAGTTTACATGAATACATCGGGAATACTGTTTTGATGTACAACCTCTGACAATAAAATTCGGTGAATAGTCCTACAACTTTAACGTTGATGAAATATTAACGAAAGCTACCTTACTGTCCTTCGAAATAGTTACATTCCATAATTATGCACAACTGAGATCTGCTATACATGTCCTGGAAATTTTGCAACAAGTCTTCTTTTGAGATGGAGTTCAAAAGCCTATTCACGTTTCGTTGAACGTCAGAGAGATATTGACAAACCTCTTTCCTTTCAAACCGAGTTTGAGTTGTGGGGATAAGAAGTCTGAAGAATTGAGATCTGTCGAGAATGGTGGATGTTCAATTTTCACCATTCCCTCTTTTTGACTGGGTGAGCGCGAGCATTGTCGTCAGCAAAAAAAAATGAACCTGTTTGTGCGTACTTGGGCCGAACCCTGCGTAGACGTTTCATGGAACGGGTCAATATTTCATTGAACCTTGCAGCATTCAACGTCCATATATCATGCGCACAGTTTATCGACCATCTTTCGTGATTAATTTACTCTTTTTCTCAATGTTTTCGTGTCTGATGGAGGTCTCCGGTCTTTCGCTAAGGGTCTTTTCAGAAACACTTTCTCAACCTTCTCGAAAACGGGTGAACCTCTCGTGGACAAACTTCATGGACAGTGCATGATATCCATAAACACGTAACAACATCGAATAAGTTTCTGTCGGTGTCTTACCAAGCTTAAAGAAAAACATTAAATTGATCTTTTGTTCGTTCACTTTACTGTTCTCAATTAAGAACTAAATCATTAAACAAGCACTTGTAAAACAAGTCTTACACGGAACACAAACGACATTCAACTGTACAAGGGGGGCAGATGGTCAACACTTGCCGCTAAGTGTGTGCAGCGTTTTGTTTCGCCAGTGTTGCCAGAACAGCCGTTCTGATTTCATTCACCGAACTTTTTTGGCAGAGGTTGTAAATGTCAAATATAAAAATAGCATATTATTAAAGATACCAACATTTATAAAACTATTTTACATGTTATTTTTGAGTTTTTATAAAATGAAAAATAATTATCATTTTACTTATTCTCATATAAATGTATAACTCTATTTTTTTTATTTTCATTATAAATTTACATTTTATTTCGAAATAAGCATGCACAAAATCTTGTGAAAATAATACAAGAAAAATTATTTTTACATCGAAACAAATTCCTCCAAAAACTGCAGTGTGTCAGGTATAAAAATATCAATATTGCAGAAAGTAGTTGTAGCCCTTTTTTAATTTGGATTATACGCTGCTGTTCAAATAGAAAAAGAGTATAAAAAATTCTCTGCTCAAATCAAAATTAATACGCAAAATTTCTTTTTCTCTCCAAATGCAATAAAATCAAATTTTCTTTTCCATTACATTTAAAAATTTCACTTCACCTTTTGTCCAACAAAATGTTTGATTAGTCAAAACTGTAAATATGCTAATAAATAAAATTAATATTGACTAAATAGAAACATATTTTTCTTGAATGTCCAACTTGACAATTCTAATTTTCTGTTTTCTCCCGTTATTTGGGAGCACTTCTCTAATTAGTTCAATACAATTTGCTAAAACAGGGAAAATGTCTTAGGCAATTGTGATTCCAATGAAGTAGAAAAAGCTAGGGGATATAAATAATTGCTATTCTTATAATGCAATTACTGTTACTATTTATGCAGATGTGAGTTAGCGATAATTTACTTACGCAATGCACATTTAAAAATAATGAGTTTGTCATGTTTAATGTTCATTTGAACAGTTATCAATTGAACACTTATCCTTTGGTCACATAGTCATTAATGGCAAGTAGGAACTGTTGTGTATGTGACTTGTGTTACGATATCTGGAACTGAATGGAGATTTATATGTTATACTGAACTTTTAGTATTTTAATAAGGGAAACTCGTCCGTCAAAACACCACATGCATCACAGGAACAAGCACACCGTATCTGTAGCCAATATTCAAAATGTTATACAGTAATACTCCGAACTTACGTGATAGGAGGGACTGAGTGATAACCGCGTAAGTCGAATTCAAGTAAGTCGGGGTTTCATTTTGCATATAAATATGTATAAATTATTTTTAATTTGGTGGAGACATAAGACCATAACAATTTACAAAAAAAATGTTTAATAGGATCTTAGACAACACAAATATTAAAGCGCAAACCCAAGATATTTTGATGTAGAGCAGCGTTTCTCAAACTGTGGGGTGCCAGCATATTGAAAAATCGAAAAGAAAAGAATATTTAAAAATAAATTATCCATTTATATTGAAAGTAAACAAACACAATACATTCTGACATAATGAAAAAATAAAATACACGTTTACACGGATATAATACACTTATAAATGTATCAGTAGTGTTAAATGAATTAATTTAACAATAGTAAGTTCAGAACAGGTTTAACAGTGACCCCATAGGCTGGGTAATATATATAGAATTATATTCATAAACGAACACTTATCTTGATAATTTGTACGGTTTATTATAATCCTTTAGCAGTCGATTCAAATGTACGCGATTCGATCCCCAAGGTCATTCTTTTCCACGTAGGGTCACGTATGGGATGAACTGTGGGAGGGGGAGAAAAGGAATATACACAAGCAAATCCACTGAAATAAATAAAACCTACGCAAATATCGTCAAGGTATTTTAATGCATTCTAAAATCTTCAGTATAGTTTTACTGATAGAAACGCAAAGAAAAGATCGTAAGACGTTATATATAAAAAGAGTGTTTTTTTTCCAGGTATAGAAGTTTAAGTTGGCATTACTTTCCAAGATGGCGACCGATTTAACAGCTGTCAAGTGATTTATTATCAGTTTGGTTTGGCAATTCATCATGAATAGGCTCACGCCTGAACAACGCTTTCAAATTGTGCAATTTTATTTCGAAAATAATGGTCGATTTCCATAAGCGAATTTTGTTTAGCGATGAACCGCACTTCTGGTTGAATGGCTACGTCAACAAACAAAACTGCCGCATTTCGAGTGAAGCTAATCCACAAGTGTATGTCGAAACACCGTTCATCCAGAAAAACTGACTGTTTGGTGTGCTTTATGGGCTGGATGGAATCATTGGTCCGTACTTCTTCAAAAACGATGAAGGCCACAACGTTACAGTCAATGGTGATCGGTATAGAGCCATGATTACTAATTTTCATTCCTGAATTGAACAATCATGATGTCCAGGAGCTGTGGTTCCAACAAGACGCCGCAACATGTCACACAGCTCGTGCCACAATCGATTTATTGAAAGACACGTTGGGTGACCGCATAATTTCACGTTTTGGACCTGTGAATGCCTCCAAGATCTTGTGATTTAACACCGCTAGACTATTTTCTGTGGGGCTATGTAAAGTTATTGGTCTATGCGGATAAGCCACAAACTTGACCATTTCAAGACAACATTCGCCGTGTTATTGCCGATATACGGCCACAAATGTTGGAAAAAAGTAATCGAAAATTGGACGTCCAGATTAGACTACATCCGAGCTAGCCGTGGTAGTCATATGCCAGAAATCATATTTAAAATGTATTGCCACAAGATTATGTTTCGAATAAAAAAATTCATGTCAATCGAATAATACATCGTTGTTTTATTGCAATTTAAAATTCTATACCTCTAAAAAGCACCCTTTATAATGGAATGGTGAAAATTTACATTCGGGACAATAAACGCTTTGACTGAGCGAGATGTTTATATACGCCGGTAGCACTTAAGATGTTAAATTCTTACCGTGGGTTTAGCGTAAACTTATAGCATTATTAAATTCAAAACATTGTTATTCTATGGAGGGGGGCGCGATCAAAATTATGATTAAATATTGGGTCGCAATTATTAAAAGTTTGAGAAACACTGATGTAGAGGATTTCATAAAACCTAAGAAAGTAGACTGCCGAGTCAAAGAATGTTTTTCTACCGCAAAATTTCCTGGTAGCATGCTAATAATTTATTTTGATCCCTTGTTTTGTTGAAACAATTCATTTTTCGTCAGAGTCTATATTTTCTATTTCAGTTAAACTGAAGTTTTGTGTCGAATTCTCTCTCTCAATCGTTATTCAATCTTCTGATTGAACTGGGTCTAAAGACTCAAGTTCCTCAATGCATCTCATACTCTTGATCATGTATTTGTATGAGCTCATCAATTGCCAGCTCATGATTGGGGAAATGCAGCAGTTCTTAAACGTCATTAGTATCTACTTCTAAATTTATTTGCTAGATCAACAGCTTCTTCAATCTTACATCAGTAATTTGCTGCAAAAGGAACAGATCTTCTTCGTTTGAATGACGTAGCCGTCTTTCAAATGTGCGTAAATATACGAAGGCAAATCAGAATGTAACCTCCGAATCACTGCAAAAAACAAACCAGTACAAAAGAGAGAGAAAAAATTTACGTATCAAAGGTACAACTCTCCTCTATTTTTTAGCAGTCTCCTTCATTATTCAAGCACTTGTCATACCGTTGTATCAATTGACCAATTCCTTCTGCATAAAAGTCGCCCGGCCACCTGCGATTTAAACCAGCGTGTCAAAGCGTTTTAAGTTCCTCATAATCAGTGAAACGCTGTCCCCCAAGCGTGTTCAAAGCGAACCCCAAAAGTGTTCTGAAAGTTGAGATATTGTGAAATATTACGGAGCATAAATGAATTTTTTCATCGATTTTTTTATGAGATCAGCAGTCACTACAAACAATCTTCCTCTCCGTGATTCCGGAAGTTTGTTCTTCCATCCTTGAAAAAGCGTATATAACTAACAAACTCTTTATCCTACGACACTCTCACTTGCCGGCTGGATGTTTTACTAAATTAGAGATACGTTGTGCATTCGATTGAGGGCGCTCCGAACCGCTCTCCCAGCGCCATGCCAAAATGGAGGTTAGTTTCCGAAATGCTCTCGTAATTCATACAACAAACATGATATAACATTTATAACATTAATACCAAACACGCACCTCGTGGAAAAGAAAGAAATATAACATAAAATAAAGTATTATAGCCAAGTGTCGATACCGCACGATTTGTCTGAACATGTACATTAGCCAAACAGGAAGAGGGAGTGAGTAATCGAGTTGTGTGGCGCTCAAACAAATGACGTATCGAGGAGATTTGAAAATCACGTAACTGCGGTTTCGCATAAATCGAGGTTTTACCCTCTTATTAAGTTAATAATGAATACAGTCATTTTACATTCCTACTTTTAAAACTACATTTTGTTCTACTTGTTTTATTGTTTTTATTTTCAATGTTTTCAAAGTTCAATTACTTGAGCTAAAAATAAGTATATTCCCCAATTTAGTCTCTTAATTTCCATATCATTGTACATTTTGCAATTTTCAACTTTTAAGAAATTACTCTGTACGAAAAAGAAAAATAGTATAATTTGAACATTGTTATCATGGAATAAAATCAGAAATAAATAGAAAGACTAAAATGAGGCACAAAAAAAGAAGTTGGACCAAAAAATCAACAGTCAAAGTGGATGTACTTTTATAGAAAAGGAAAACTCGAAAAAATATTCAATCAAATTGATGGATTTAAAACAAACATTCTAATTTCTAAAGAGATAGTTCTACTACCTAAAACTCTAACCCTTTAATAAATTAATCAATAACATGTTGACTATCTCGATAGCTCTCATGTAAACTCTTCCCCGGTTCAATGTTATTTATAGCCATGCATTACACTAATATCTACCTGAGGAATATTTCGCAAAACTGTCCGTAATTGTCAAATTAAATTGGATAATTAATGATACCACCCCAGAGGCCTTTCTTGTCAGATTACAAATGTGTTCTGTCAGGGAGAGAAATGACGAAATAAATGCGAAAGGGAGCGCTTGATAATCCTAAAAACAATCAATAGAAATGAAGTCAGTATATTATCCCACAGAAAGGACAGTTGAATGAGTTGTCATCAAAGGGAGACCAATCAACTGAGACCTGGAATATTGCCGACATACTGTCGCGTTGTAATAAAGTCAAAGTCGTACTATTTCAAATGGAATGATACTCTAGGCAATGCCTGAGTATCGATCAGAGTCCTACCCGTTTTTCGTATGCCACATTGCAGAATAAAAGGGAGGGCATATACAGAAGGTAGCTTACACTTTATGGAAAGAGTTTTGTAATTAATTTTCTCGTTTACATTTTGAGATAAAACTTTGGCAACTTAAGAACAAGCATCTGCAATTACTTTATTTTGATTGGAATTTAAATAAAAAGACTTATCGTAAAATCCGGTGCATAACACGCACTTTTAACATAAAATATAAGAATGAAACCTAAAGTCACGCGTTATACGCCAGGTATAAAAACGATAGCTTCAAAAATAGCAAATGAGATGAGCACAAAAAAATTTACTTCTACATCAATAAAAATATTATCTATTCAAAAGAAATGACTTGCCACATGAACTAAAATAGTTGTAGTTCTATATAGAAGTATACTATTTTTTCAAAAATCTAGGGTGATACTTCAAATAAATGACTTTAAAACGTAAGAGTATTGTATACTAATATTTCAAATTTCTTCCTAAAAAAGGGGGTGCACGTTATATGGCGAATATACTTAAAAATTTAAAAAAAATCAGCTAGAAAGTACAAGTGCGTGTTATATATATGCTGGATTTTACGGTATCTTGAAAATGGCTCCTAAAATTGATAAATAGCAGTGAGGTTACGTATTTGTGTGTGCGTGCGCTTACTGTGGAGAAATAATCGTATCAACAAGTTATAATATAGTGTAACAATTTCGGTCATTGCAAAAAAAAAGCATTTATAATACATTAAATTTGAAAGGGAAAAAAAAACGTCTAGCTGAAAGTAAAAATGAGAACGTGACCACGAAACTTCATCCTAAGAGTAATCGAAAGCAGGCAACTATCAAGGAAGTTAAGTCTACGTTCTTAAAAGTAAACCCACCTATTAAAATATTAGTTTCAGTGAAACTAGGTATGTCTTCTGGCACTGCAAATAAAATTTGTGAATTTGAAAAATTGAAAATTTGTGGTAACACTCGATGAGGTGTGGGTATGTTTAAGTGACTGCAATAAAATAATTTTTATAGCTCTACGGACGGGAATGAATATATGAAATTGTTTCGACAGCGTATATAAAAGTTCCCAAAGGGAATCATGACAGTAGCAGGATTTTGTTACGATGGTATATTAAAAAAATCAAGAAAGTCTTAAGTTAAGCCAAAATTAATTTACTCTACTATCAGCAGAATACCTCACAACAAATTTTTGAAGAAGAAATTCAAGCCTTAAGAGGAAAGAATATTGATTAATTTCAGCTTCATATGGATAAAGGTTCTAGTGACATGTTTAAGTCAACTGCCACTTATTTAGCAAAAAAAAAAAAAAAAAAAAAGAATTAGAAAAAGAAATAAAGTGTATCCCATTTGATGAAATATGCCTAAACTCACCCTTCGCTTTGCTGATAGACTTTTGTGCTTTCGGTTTATTAAAACAATCCTTAGGAAAACGGCATACAAGAATACTGAACGGACTTAAGAAAACGGTTGAAGAAGAACGAGAATAATACTGGCATTACAATACTAAAAAAAGTTTAATTTCATGAAAGTTCAAGCTATTGCTATTGTCAAAAATCATGGCTATCAGACAGAAGCAAATCTCCACAAAAAAACTATGCCCTTATAGATAAAATTTAACTAGCAAAATCGTTTGCATAAAGTGCGAACCACCTTCTGTATAATTTTCCCTGGTATGAAAAAGAAGGGAAAAGTAATAAGCACAAAAAATGTGAATACTCTCCCATGGGTAATGAAATTTAGGTATTTGATCTTCTATATGGTAAAAAACAGACTATGTTTTAGTTTTTAACACTTATTGCGATGATATGGCATCTACTTAACAGTTATAAGGGAAAAACACCAAGTATATTTAACAATTTCTTTAGTATTAAATTCTTTAACCAGCGATCACTTGGTTTTTTTTTTTACCGTCGTCACTAGCGGGGTGTAGAGAACCTTTAAAACGTGTATTTAAATATGAAAAAAAATAAGTCAATTATGATGCATATTTATAAAGTACAAGATGTTTTTTCTGTATTATACACATAAACTTATTAAATTTATTGTATACAAATGAGACTAACATTAACTTAAACTAAACACACCAAATCTTCATCTTAAAATACAGAATTTTATATCTTTTTCATAAACCACAAGTAAAACGTATATACCAGTAATAAATATACTTTATAATTAATGAGATAATGATAGTAGAAAGTAGAAAAATAATATTTTAATCATTTTCCAAAAATTCAGAGCAGACTGTATACATATGTTCAACTTCTCGTGGGAGTTCAGCGCATTCATTTTTATAATTCTAAGAGGATTTTCTTGTTGTTGGGATGTACAGAACACCCAGCGCGAGTGATCGCGGCTTAATAAAAACCTACTGTTGAGAAATTGCAGTGTGTAATGAAGTGGCAGATGGAAAAAATTTGGGATCGGACTGATTAGATGGTAAGGAGAAGTGAGAGCTCAGGTTATGAAATGCTGCAATTTTACATTTTACTACTCACTACTCAGTATTCACGTGTCAATAAGCATCGCTTTTAGTTATTGTTAAAAAGTCACACACACACATTTTCCATTTTTTCAATTACTCCATCTCTTTGGCGCAATATTAATAATTTTCGCATAGGTAGATTCTAAATGAAAATACTTTTTAATTCCATATAACCCTGATTTACCCTAATATACATATTATGCTACACATTTATGTTTTTTCTCTTGTATTTCACTGTGCCTGCTTGTGTATAGCTTTTCTTTATTTATAAATGCTCCATCTCCTTATAATCTTTCCAAGTTGTGTTACCACATAAAATTATTTTTTTAAACAATTTCCTGTTTTTTTTTCATTTTTATCAAATTACAAGTTGATTCAAAATGCGCAAAAGATAACTTCAGAGAATATATATATATATATATATATATATATATATATTTTTAAACAATATTATATATATATATATATATTTTTATATATTTTTATCAAATTACATATATATATATTCAAATATGTATATATATATAAATATGTATATATATACATGTATATATATACATATATATATACATATATATATATATATATAATATTTAATATATATATATATATATATATATTTATTTAATATATATATATATATATATATATATATATATATATATATATATATATATATATATATATATATATAAAGATCTGAGAGAGTTAGAACTGTAAAAAAATAATCATAAATATTTATAAAAATAATGAAATATGGTGTAGATAATAGTAAATAATATGATTAAAAGTAGATTTTATTAACATGATAAAAGAGAAAGAGATATTAAAGTTTCGTAAAAAAATATCAAAGCTTATCGTGTAGATCTAGGGTGTTCAACACGCGGCTCGCCAGTACGTACGAATAGTAGCCCTCCGACTCTTTTTTAACATTTTTAAATATCAGTTTTTAAAGTTTTTTCATTTTGAAATTTATTTGAGGGGAAATTTATATTATATATATGTGAATCTACAATGCATTTGCCTGTTACATGTTCTTGTTTTAAAATATACCCTTTTTTGTTAAGAGAAATATCTTTTAGATTAAAATAGATTTATATTTTATCAAAAAGTTACATTTGATTTTCTATCATAAGTTCTTTTTTTTAATAAATTCAGAATTGCATTATGCATATCCTTTATTATGGGTAGTACATGATTCTCTCTCTCTATGTGTACGACTTTCGTTTCTCCTCCTCCTTTTCTTTTTGGAGTGCCCAAAAAGTAAGAGGTAGTCATAGTTGTTTCTTAAAGTTTAAAAAAAAATATTCAGGATGGTTAAGATAAATGTCAACGCATATTTAATCGTTGGCGAATGACATCACTAACAAATTTCAGCAATGAGTAACGAATGATTAATTCAAAAGGAACACAGTAATTTTCAAGAAAATGGCAACTGTAATATTTTAAACATTATTTAAACATTGCATCATTATATTATATAAGCATTATTATATTATCTATGTCTGTCTACATGAAAAATAACGAAAACAATAATAATAATACACTCTGTTTTAAATTTTCACTCAATAAATGTTTTTTTTTTGTTTCCAAATGTGTTAAAAGGTATATAATTTTATGTGCGACCCACAAGATTATAATTGTTTTCCGAAGTGGCCCGCGAGGTCATTTGGGTTGGACACCCCTGGAATACATTATATTTATATAAATACACAATGGGACGTTGTAACTAAAACGCGAATAAAAAGTGGCCAGAAAATTATAAACTTACTAGCTGGTATACCCGTTCTTCGCACGGGTGAACTGAAAAATTAAACAACACAGATTGAAGGATAAAGAAGTTTTTAATGAGTTAATTTTACCGGAATTTCAAATTAAACAAAAAAAGCTTTTTGCGTAGCTCAACTAAACAAAAAAAAGAGAGAAATAAAACAACTTTGTTAAATTTTAAGTATGTAGATCTAATAGCTGATAAAAATGATTTTTTTTTATTTCTAACTCCCCGTAACACTCTTGAGGGTCGATTTTTGAAAATACCTTCCTAAGCTGATCTCTGCTCAGCAAAAGTAACACATTGTTAAAAGTTTTGTGTAATGAACGCTTAAAATAGTGTAAATAATTTTTATCTAAATGTATAATACCTTAATATTACTTTCTGTAGTATTTATTTTATGTTAAAATTGTAATATTCGCAAGCAACGCCGTTTCTTAAATTATAATGACGATTCAATAAAAAACATAGCGAAATGTTAACGATAGATTCAAGTTGGCAAATGCCTAGCTAATTTCATAACTCGAGCTTTATTAGAGATTTGTAAGACCCGCCGTGTAGGGGCGCGATGCACGTTAATACTTTATCCAACCGCATTATGATTTACTGCAGTTTTTTTCATACAATATTTTTTTGGATCACTATATTTAAAATTAAGGGGTATACATAAACAAAATACTCCACTTTGGAAAATTTAATCCGTTAGAGCTAATAAATTAATTAAAGATATTCCTCTGTAAAATTAATTATATATACCGTTCACTTAAAATAAGTAGTCAAATCATTTTCTAAGGTCTTCATTAACATACAAAAACATAAGACACTTAAATTTTGACAAACTATTTTTTCCACTAAAATACTCAGCATGGAACCCGTGCTACCATATATCTTGGAAGAGTGGATTTCAAATAATATTCCTGCTAAGTATTGGTAGAATATTCCTTCTAAGTTGGTGTGGTGTGGTAGTTAGGAGAAGAGGGTGCCAAATCAGGTGTCGTCCACATCATTTGACTATGGTTCAAAATTACGTGATCCGTTGCCAAAAGCTCCTGTGTAGCTGAACAGTGCGACATTAATATTCACTCACTTACAAACTCCAAAAAATACAGTACAGTAGTTATTGCGTTTTTAAGTATAAAAATAATTATATCTGCTGCCTCCAAATGATGCAGTGTGAAAGAGAAAGTTTATTTACTTTAAGTATCAGAACTGATAAAAGCATTTATTTGGAAAAAAGATCAATTTCTTACTACCAAATGTTCATAATAAAATCATAAAAAAATTAAAATAAAGAGAGATTTATAACAACCTCTCCCTTCAAAACTTAGTTTTATTCTGAAATAAAAAAATAGGCATTATGCTGATCAGAGGAATTAATTAGAAGCGAGCATCTTGCGTAGCCAAAACAAAAAGAGTTATTTCACAAACAAAAGATAGATATATGCTGTGGTGGGCATTTGTGCAGCGCACAACAGAATTGAAGTAGATGGCAGAATTTTTTTCCTACTTACTTGACAACTATCGTTATATTTTGGACACTTCATACAATATCTTTATAAATTATAATCTATGCTATAAATTATAGTCTGTGTGCTATTCTGATGTATAAGCTATATTACTGCAAAAGTTTCATTAAAATCTATTCAGTTGTTTTTGCGTGAAAGAACCACAAACATCCTCACAAACTTTCGCATTTATAATATATATTAGATTTCTGAGTAGACGAATCTCATCGAGTATTGTAAATGATGTAAAATATGTAATTCTCTGACAAGCGTTGATTAGTGTGTATTACATAACTAAAAACGATGGAAGAATATCCAGCAGCAAACAATATACTGTTTATTTAGGAAGTTATTTATAACAATTTATAAAAAAAAGGCTTAGATGGAGAGTATCATTTAATTAGAATGTTTAACAAATTAAAATTACCTGCATCGCTCTCTAGTCTGAAACAGTGAATTAGTCCAACTGCTATCGTGGTATCAAGACGTTTTAGGCTCGAAACTGGCTCTAGAAATGCTAGTGACGTACTTAAAATTCCTATTTAAAGAGTGAGAATTTGTGATACTGTAATTCATCACCCTGCGCAGAATTAGGGCAGCACCTCGACCTAACAGTTTGCAAATTCCTTACTTGCCACAGCATTTTGAAATACCTTCTAAAGAATAGATGAGACCAATGGTGTCCGTCAGTGGCGCACATAAGGGGGTTCCTGGGGGTCCGGAGCCCCCTACCCAAGGCCTTGATTTTTTCCGATTGATTATAATTCTAAGTATATACTACATAAAATTTAATTAATTACGTGTTATTAATGATCAATTTTATTAATTAAAGCTAATTATTTATTCAAAAATTAGTTTTTGATCTGTTTTGTTCCCGAAAATGGACAAAATCAAAAGGAGCATGATACAAGGATGGTGAACTTTCGACCCCGGGCCCCCAAGGGAGTGCGGAGAATGTCCTCAGTGTTATTGAAGCCATTTTGGAAATTTTTTTTTGTCTCAGAACACATGTATAATAGCAGAAAACAATATACTGCCACCAACGGATGTAATTCCAAAAACATGTATTTTTACGATGGGGTTGGTGATTGGACAAAAACATTTAGTCTTGTCTCTCCGTCTTATTATCACTGCCATCCATCTAGATGCGTTTATGGTAAAGATAGTTGGAACAAGAAAGTGAGGCAAATTCGAGGGATGCCGGTGTAACCAGAGCTACAGAGACAGGCGTGGATCGAAGCATCCACCGACAAAAAGTGACAGCCCTGGAAACTACTTTTGCTAATGTGTTGCAGTATGTGAAAAACAATTTTGATGTCCCCATATATACCAGAAGTAATACTCATTGATTAGCTTCTTAAATCCTACATTATTAGCATTAGTTTTTGAGGTGATAACTTCTTTAGATACGTTTTGCTAAAGAGTAAACCTAAATGACGCATCATGTTCGGGAATGTAACGCAAATATTCGGCATTTTTAGACTTAAGTCTGAAATTGTATTTGTACAAGCTCGGTCAAGATTCAATAGTCTGCATCATACACACCCCTAAAAAGAAATTACTTGGCGAAAAGAGGGATACTTTTCCCGGGTTTGAAGTGATATACTCAGCCTTCCTACTTGTGTGCTAATATAGTTAATTTTCTTGTTTCTCAAAAGACTAACAGTCGATACAAAATTCTAAAATGAATCTCTGGTGAATTTAAATACACTGTTGGCCACCGTAAATGCAACAACAAGACAGACAAGAGATATCACAACAAAATTTATTTTGTAGATAACATGTTGACCAAGTATCAACTGATTAAATTTATAGACTTCAGTGCAGTGTGGTTACTGCCAGAATCAGTAGATAGGGTAGCCGCAATTGTTGGAGATCACCGCTGCCACACGCCTCGGCATTAATTCAAAGATACTTTGGATGAGTTCTTGTAAAGCAGACTAAGCAGCTTCCACACATTGCCAAAGTTGATCTGATGTGGCAGCTGGGGGTGTAATATGGGTCAATCAATGAACAACCATAGACCACATGTATTCTATCGGTGAAAGATCCGGAGAGCGAGCCGGCAGGGGAAGCAATTCAATCCGGTGATAGACAAAGAACCTTTGGACAATGAGTGTCACGTGGGATTGCGCATTATCCTGCTGAAATATGGCCCTGAAGTTAAAGAAGGCAATTGGCTCCAACACCTCGGAGATGTAGCGCCGGCTGTTTAAAGTACAGGCAATGCATACTAAATGAGTGCGAGATTGATAACCAATACCACCCCATGCCGTAATACCCGGTGGAGGAGCAGTCTGGCGATGCATAACGCAGCTGTTCATCATCCTCTCACCACGGTGTCTCCAGACTCGAACCCGACCATCGTGGTCTTACGGACAGATGCGTGACTCGTTAGTAAAGGCAACTTCATTTCATTCTGCCGCCAACATCCTTCTTTCGTCGCACCATTAGCGGCGGAGACGTCTGTGGTTCTGTGTCAAGGGTAGACCAAGGAATGGACTTCTTGCGGACAGACCACTCGAAAGGCGTCGAATGGTATGCGCAGACATTAAATGATGCGTCACAGACTCAATCTGCTGTACTATGGTTCGTGATATGACTGAGCGATCCGTCACTGTCATGCGCACAATTTGCCTGTCGTCACGTGAAATGGTGCATTGAGGTGGATGCGTTCGACCACGTCGGTCCGTCGTACCCTCCTGCATCCAACGGTCACATATCCACATTATAGTTGTTTGGTTTCGTCCACAACACGACTACCTATTTCCCTGAAACGTAATCTAAATCCTCGGTAGGCCACTATCCTTCCTCGGTCGAACTCGGATACTCGATCAAAAGCTGATCCCTATTTTCTACGAGACATTACTGATCGCTTTTTTGAAAAAAAAACACAAGAATAACACAATTGCCGAAATTGAAATCGTTAAATCTCCAAGCCTTAAGGGGACTTGGCACCCTTTGAGCAAACTTCTTTATTTACGCATTTAAAACTTATATTTTAACATTTTATACAATGTTTCTATTCAAGAAAATGTTACCAGATGAAAATTTTCATACTTTATTCACACAATTTCAAAAATTTAAATTTTTGAAGAAAATTGGGAAATTTTAAAATCCTACTCCTTTTGTAAAAATTAATTTTTTGACCTGAAATTTTTTTATTATATTCTTATCGATGTTCTTAACAACTTTAGGGATCGATTTTAGAATAACTTCATTCGTTTTCGAGAAAAAAAATAAAATGTTGATATACAAGCTAAAAATCAACGAAAAAGCCAACATATCTTACATTTTATTTTTTTTAAAAAAAAGTATTCAGTTTATAGCAAAACGGACACCTAATTCTATTACATGCTTTATTTTTAACACGCAGGAAAAAAATGGAAGTGATTGGTAAATAATTGTCAAAGGAGTAGCATTTTGAATGCACTAAGGTTTCGAAAAACACAAACTGAGAAAAACCACTTTAAAGTTTATAATTCTGAAAAAATAATTATTATAAGCTTAATTAAACTTAAAATACCACTTTAAGATATTAGTTATACTTTTTTCTTTAAAATAATTGCATTTTTATATGTTTTCAACCCACACATTTTTATAAAAGATCAACTTTTAGAGAGTACTAATTGCACAAGAAAACTCAAGAAAAAAAATTTTTTTGTCACGACAGAAATTTTAGCTGTGTTTTTCTTCTTATAATATTAAAGTATTACATTTGTATGAAAAATATATCAGGAATAAGAACTGAAATTATAAAATTATTAATATAAATTGCCTTAATTTAAAAACTTTACATGCACACATTTCACAAGGAAGAAAAATTACATTATTGTATTGCCTCGGAAATATTCTGCTTTTAATACTACACATTTATTTTTATAGTTATTATTTCTATTTATAAAATTGATTTTTTTTATCATAACGCATTTTTTAGCTTTTTTTTCTAAAAAGGGGGGGTATGGCTGAATTGTCTAATTTGTTTTCAAATGAAGTTTTATTCAACTTCTAACTTTCCGACATGCACAAGTGATATATCAATCGAAAAATAATAATGCAAAGAATAAAATTAAATGAAAATAAAAAAACAATAGGTTTGTGATTTTTAGGGTACCAAGTCCCCTTAATTAGCGCTCTAATGCGGCGCCATAGACACGCGTGATGTGTGTCTGCGCTGAAATTCTAATCATTTGCATATCTCACCTTCGTTAATGCATTTTGTAAATTTCATGTTATTTGCCTGCTTCTTTCAGGGTGTTGCATTTACGGTGGCCAGCAGAGTATAAATAAGACATTATTTCAATGGAAGCGTATACATTTTAATGTCCATAGCGAGTTATTGCTTCCATAGTATAAAATTCGAATGATCCGATTTTAAATAAATGTTTGTCGATTCAGAAAATGTCGAAGTGTCAAAATATTCTTAGACTTCTGGATTGTGAAGGTTTAAAAATGTCAATATATATTATTACGAAAATCATTTCAACGCAACATTTTATTTTTAAATTGTTAGTATCGAAAAGATTTGAGTAAAAATATCTCTTTTAGTTAATTACCAATTATCTTGCTTTACAACCGTAACTGAAGTATATCTGGAATTGCAGGAACTGTGGAATGTCTTGCACTCTCTTGCATTTGCTTCAGTCATCTTCTGTAAACTGTAATACAACTGCATTTATATATATATATATATATATGTGTGTGTGAAATATGTATTATATACCAAAAACAAGAAATAATAGACAATGAACATAACAAGAAATAGCGTAATAAAAATATAAAACCTGCACATGAAGAACAAAATTATAGAGAAATAAAAAAAAATAAACTACAAAAAAGAAGGACCTAGCCAGTCAGAAAGCAATTTCGGACTTAGGACCGAATGATTGATGAATGATTATCTTTCGTTTATAGAGAATTAGACTATATATATATATATATATATATATATATATATATATATATATATATATATATATTCTAATTCTCTATAAACGAAAGATAATCATCCATCAATCATATTCGAAAAAACACATATAGATAGTAAAAAGATAATACAATGAAGGCCACTAGATTAAACATTATAAAATGAATGCTGCAGTATTATAAACATTGCTGACTTAGGACAGCTAATATATAAAATAATTTATATAAAAGTGGGGTCGTACATTTTTTTGGCTAGCCAAACTTCCCCCTTTATGTGAATAATACTGAGCAAAAATCTATTCGAAGTAATGGATAGGAATATCTAAATCCATTACAAGATAGAGGTAGCTTACCTAAAAACTGCACTTGAAAATGCAGAGCCCACGCTAAATCTGAGTGCAATAAATAAATTATTGCCAGATTCTGGACCCTAATGCAGATTCAAAGCATGTGAATGGCTGAAATATAGCACTTAACAAAAGTATAAAAATAATAGAAACAAAAATTAATAAGAGAGTTGAAAATTAACCTAACTATAGTGACACTAGAGTATATATGAATTAAATAATAATACGCATATATATAATTTTAACTAATATTAGAATATGGAGGTAACTATAACTATTAAAAATGTAAATGTACAGCATTAAACTATTATTAACCTAAGAATTTTTAATCCTTACAATTTTGAATATATATGTAGAATATCCTTACAATTTTGAATACATAAACTATTAATAAAATTAATTGGGTATTTCTGATTTAAGCAATATTTAGTAAAATGTTTATAGTTATTAATTATTTCTAATTTTTTGACACCAGAAATTTATTGCGTTGTATATAATTAATAACAATATTTCTGAATATAGAAATACGTACATTACTCTCCCAGTGCGGAACTTTTATAATATTGAAATTAAAATCTTCTCTTTTATCATAAATATTAGAAACTATTACAGTATCTAATAATTTGATATGTATATCAAGAATATTTGCTTCATTGTTGTTACTATTTGTCTGTATTAAATTAAAATATTGTTGATAAAAATTAGTATTAGGTATAAAATTGACTTGTTTGCCAAAAATAATTATGTCATCTATATAATGATAAATATAATATTTAGAATTATTAATGTAACAACTTTCAAAATAATGTAAGTATAAATTGGCAAGAAATTTGCTCGCAGGGCCACCTTGTGGCAAACCCTAAATCTGCAGATAATAGTTATCCTTATGAAATATATAATTCTTTTTAAGTACAACCTAAGCAGTGAACTAAATTTATCATAATTAACATTATTAAATAAATTATCTTTATGCAAATTTACAAGTATATAAATCATATCATCAATATTAAAAGAGTTAAGAAGATCTTCAAAATCTAAACTATAGACTGAATACATCTTTTTTATCTTTCATTTGTTCTATAAGTGATTTTCTATTTTTAAATATTGCTGTAGATTTAAGATTATTTTTTGTATCATGTAATTTTTCATGGAGAGTTTTGCCAGTTTTGTTAATATATGTATTAAATCCATTTGTAACTGTCCTAAATTTGACTGGGTCTTTATGATATTTGGAAGTAAGAAATATATGTGGAAATTCAAAACTATTATTAATTTGAATTCTTAATTGTTTATGAAAAGTCAAATTTCGATTATTTATTTCTCTATCAGAAAATGATGACTTAATAAAAGCTGTATAATTATCAGAATATCTATTGTTCATTAAATTATAATAGTATTTACATATGAAGGCAAATTTACCTGACACTTTATCAACATAAACTATAATGAAATTATTTTGTAATTTTTTAGTCTGATTTTTAATATCATTAAAAAAGATTTTATTATCTGAACAAAAGTTGTATTTATTAAGGTGCTGTGTAATATTACCTTTGAATTCTGTGAATGCCTCTATAGGCATACTATACATAATAGCTATTTTGTATTTAAATTGCTCAATATCATTATGTAACTCATTTTTTATAATTTTATTTTTATTCGAAATCATTAATCTAAAACCAGTACCTTTATTCATTATGTTTCTAAGATTGTTGTTTTTTACAATTTTGAGTTTATCTATGAATTCTTTAAAGTCATTACATTTACATATTAAGTTTTCTTGCTTTATAGGCCCATTATAGTTAAAAATTGATCTACCTATTTTTTATTGTATTTAAAAGCTTTTAAATAGCAATATTTTGTATTGGGAAAGATGGCATGTGTTTTTCAAAAATACCAGAAAAATTAATATTATCATATGATTTATTCATATATAAAAGTATACAATATTCTATTTGATAATCTTTATTTACATTAACTTTTATATTATGTCTATGTTTCAAAAATTTGTGAATGTCCTTTATAATATGCAAAACATGACAATCTTTAATTTTATGTGAAATTAATACATCTTCTGTAATACATAATTTTGTCTTACTGAGTCCAAACATAAAAGATTTAATATTTTTTATGTTAAAATTGTTATCAAAGTTAGTACAAATATCTATAATACTATCTGTAAATACTTTATTGTCTCTACTTAATCTTTTAGTTCTAGCCTCTCTACCTTTTCTTTTATTAGATTTTTATTAATCCCATTACTGTGATAATAATCATGAGAATTTTGTTTAATTACATTGAGAATATTTTTTCCTTGGTATAATACATTTAGT